>WEIS01039544.1:12839-26482 GCA_013389965.1 Todus mexicanus
ACCGACCAGACTCATTTATTAAAACATCTGAAAGCTTCCACCCCAGCCACCAGTGATTTTCCCTGATACGGGCTTATTTGTTTTCAGCCATTCAGGGTACAAAACAATTACTACTTGCACAATAGCAACTTTCTTATTAAAAAAGAAAAAGGAAACAGAAAACAATAATTAAAAAAAAAAAATAAAAATCACTCCAGGCCCTTTCTTTTTCCATGCCTATTTGAAAAAACAAGAAAACCCAAACCAAACCAAACTCGCTGCGTAACCCCGAGCAACCAGAGGTTCTATCAAATTTCCTGCCTGCTCCCAGTTTGCGTGACGGGCAGAGCGAGGGGGCGGCCGGGGCACCACAAAGATGTTCGCCGAGTTTTGGCACGATGCTTCGGCAGCTTTCCAGGCTGGAAAAGGGGCAGCTTTGCAGCCAGTGGAAAGAGTCCAGAAGAAATAGCTGCGTCTTAATCCGCAAAGAGGATAGGTAAGGTTTCCATTACAAAAATAATATCAATGACAACAGGAGCAGGAGGAGGAGGTGGCAAAGCTTTTGGAGAGGCTACTGGAGAGAGCGTAACAGAATCATCATAGAATTGTCATCATAGAATACCAGGTTGGAAGGGACCTCAAGGATCATCTAGTCCAACCCTTTAAGGCAAAGAAATAGAGTTTAAATGAACTGGCCCAGCACAGCCGCTCGCAGAGGGGTTGCCCGACCTCTTGTACTGCCAGGGTGAGCACCAGCTCCAGCACCCAGCCAGGGGAACCCAGCCAGCACCGCCCCAGGGCTTCCCTCTGCCCTTAACCCTTCTAAACCTACACTGCTCCTTTGAGGGTTTAATGTGACAGAGACATCAGAAGGAAAACACGACTACAGGCTTGTTTTTTGAAAGCAAAGGGCGCTCGTGGATGTGCCATCCCCCCAGCAGCACAGGGCATCTGGCTGCAGGCTGGCGGGGAAGAGAGATACAAAAGATACATCTCCATATTTCTGTATTTTCTGTAATATCTTGAGAAGATCTACTCATCAAAAGGCAGACGAGACAGGATTGCTGTCTGGAGCAGTGCGAGGCTGTAATCATCAGTCATTTGCCTATCAATCACCCACCGGAGCAGCAGCATTTTCCTCCTGCATTGGAAGCGGCCCCAGCCGACAGGCGCCCACCAGCAGCTGCCACAGCCGGCGGCTCAGCCCCAGCCTCTGGGAACCCCCCAGCAAGGTCTCCCATTGAGTAGCGACTGGTTTAGACAGACAGAACTGCTGAATCAAGGCACAGCGTCCTGGAAATCAAAAAGCAAGTAGCATCTGCACAGCTCCTGAGCACCTGCACCAGGAGTTTGCATCTTGTCCTGGCTCTGCTACAAGGTTTACCGGAAATAAATCCCTTTCTCCTGCTCTTCCCCCGGGGCCAGGCTCCAACCCCCTCCCCCCAAACAAGTTGCTCCTCCTGCTCAGCTGCAACCTCTTGGCTTCCAGGTGGTGCCCGCTGCCCCTTGGCCTGGCGCTGGGCACCCCTGAGCAGAGTCTGGCCCCAGCCTCTTGCCCCCCGCGGGCCCTTGAGCTCTTGCTCAGCATTGCTCAGCTCCCCTCTCAGGCTGCTCTTCTCCAGCTCCACAGCCCCAGGGTTCTCAGCCTTGTCTGGCACAGAGATGCTCCAGCCCCTCAGCATCTGTGATCATCCCTAATCATCCTCTGCTCATCAATCCCTGAACAACCATGGCCGTTTGGGGGGCACAGCTTCACCCCCACTGACCACCTCAGATCCACACGTGTCCTGCTGAGCTGGCTCGGCTGGCACCTTGGCCACAAGACCCAGGCACTGAGCAGGATCTGGAGCCAGCAGCACAGCCCTTAAAAACCATTCCTTTTCCCATGTTTTCACCCAGAGCGTTTCAAGAGTCATTTAACAGCTCTACAGACCCGACGCCGGCAGCGAGCTGTAAAGGGTTAGCACTGCTCAGCACCGTACCCCGTGGCTGAGCAGCTGCGCTCATCCCAATTAAAGGTGCCAGTTAATTAAATCACACTCAATTCACCCATTTTGCCAGGTTGCCAAGAGGCTTTCGTGGCTTTTTCACCCCCGCAGCTGAGCCGGCCGCTGGGCACGGGAGCACGTCCACGACACGCCAACGGCCGCCCAGTGCAAATATTGACCCACCCGTCGGTTGCGGAGCCCCGGCAGCCTCTGTGCCGCCTGCGTCAGCGCGGGAATCCCTGTCTGTTAAACATTAACCGCCACGTCTGTGTGTCCTGGGGCCAGCCCAGCTCTTGGTACTGCGCCCTGGGAGCCAGGATTCAGCCGAGTCAACACCACGGATGTCGGGAGAGGATTGTGGGGAGATGAGCTGGACGATACGCTGAATTTTAAACTGACTTTTGTGTGTGTGTGTGGAGTTGTCAAGTTCATTCTGCAAATGCCGATCAGTGCAAAGCTCCTTTCATGTGCCACTGCCCCACTCCATCCCTCTCCTGCCCTCTCCCTGTCTCAGCATCCCTGATGCTGCCTCTGCTGACCGTGCCACACTGCAGGACACGGTGGCACCTCTGCCCAAGTTCAAGGAGCAGATCCTCCGGTAGGAAGTGTTTTGGGGAAGGCATGGTCACTCCCACCTCTCCTCCTGCAGTCTGCACAGCTAAAGAGACCCCAAATATTGGGGCCACCCTTCGCTTGCTTCCCTGCATCACTGGATCAGAGAATGGGCTGGTGGGAACGTCCTCCTCATGAGAAATGTGGGCAGCTTGGCTGCTGCCTCCTTCCAGCAGTGTCTCGTTTAAAGCAGGCCAGAAACATCAGACATTTCCAGTCATCTGCAGTTTGTGCTGAGCAAACTAGTGGCCAAAGTCCACGGCCAGCTTGCAGCACGCTCACGGATTCCCACCACACCACCCAAGGGACAGCGGCCAGGTCCATTTTTCCCCACAGAAACACATTTTCCAAGGTTCTCCTATAAAACCGATGCGCCAAGACCATGAAAAAAGCTTTCCTGACACTTGAGGATTAATGGGGAAATGGAGAAGTCCTCAGATGGTCCAAACTTTCCTTACAAGCCACCTCTCCATACAGCCAGGCACGCAGGAGCAAAGCTCTCTGGTAGACCTGGAGCCCTCCATCTCTTCACCAAACCACACCAAGGCTCCCTCCACCACAAGGACTTTTCAGTCCAAGCTCAGCTGCACCCAATTGCTGATGACAGACCTTCTAATCTCCCGGACTTCTGCATGAGCTTGTCACAGCCTCACGTGGTGCACCGACCCTCCAAGTCTCCTGAGCCCACAAGACTCATCACCATTTGCAGGTACTTCAGTTTCCAGCTATCTTTGGTCTAAATGGTTTCTAAGACAGACGAGAGGAGCCAGCTACAGCCACCGCACCGTTATGTTCTGGGGAACAGGTCTGAACCTTTGTGCCTCCAACACCTGCTCTGCCGCTGACAGCTACAGTCCTCTAACTTTTCAAGTTACTCTGACACCATCAGCACTTCTTCAGAGGTCCGCAGCCTCTCGGAGAGGCATGAAACTCTGTGTTCCACTGCCCCGACATTAATGACAACACAGGTCCAAGCCTTGTCATTTGCATGGTCTGGGATTTCTCACCGGTTTGATTAAAGACAAAGGGAAAATGGAGGAGAGAGTAGAGGGGGGTTGCTTGCATTGGCATCTCCAGGAGCTCTGTCTCATCCTTGCAAGAAGAAATTCTCTCTGGAGAGGGAGCCCTGCAATGACTCTGCGACGTGGCACCTCCAAACCAGCATGCTCATAAAAGTGAGTTTGCTAATTACAACCACGCCAAGAGAAGCCATAAACCTCCTCGTCCCCAGCTCACGGCTTCCTACAAACCATCTTCCACGCTCACCTTCAAATTCCAAACACAAACCAAGCCTGGTGAGGACAGCAAAGCCCCGTACCCCAGGATGGGATGGAGCAGTGCAGGGTGTTCGGGGGCTTACCGAGCATCCATCCCCCCTCAGAACCCCCGCAGCACTCACCCGGCAGACGGACATCTGGTTGGTGGTGAGGGTGCCGGTCTTGTCGGAGCAGATGACAGAGGTGCAGCCCAGGGTCTCCACCGAGGGCAGGCTCCGGACAATGGCATTCTTCTTGGCCATGCGGCGCGTGCCCAGCGCCAGGCAGGTGGTGATGACGGCCGGGAGGCCCTCGGGAATTGCGGCCACCGCCAGCGCCACTGAAATCTTGAAATAGTAGATGGCCCCTCGAAACCAGGAGCCACCGTGGACGGGGTCGCTGAAGTGGCTGATGTTGATGACCCAGACAGCGATGCACACCAGGAAGATCACTTTGGAGAGCTGCTGGCTGAACTCATCCAGCTTCTGCTGCAAGGGGGTCTTCTCAGGCTCAGTCTCCACCATCTGGTTTCGGATCTTCCCGATCTCGGTGTACACGCCTGTGGCAATGACGACCCCTACGGCCTTCCCAGCTGCAATGTTGGTGCCCTGGGAGGGAAGAAAAGAGCCAGAGTGGACAAAGGGGCATGAAACTGCCCGGGCTGAGTGGGGAAACAGATCACTTGTGAAAGGAGAACATGAGATCTTGGTTAAGGGGAACATGAGATATCCTGTGATTTTACATACACCCACCCTAAAGCAGCAGGAGACACTCCTGAGAGTGTTCTTGTCCCTCAAGGACTTGACTTCTGCCCAAGAGGAGCATGAACAAGGAGGAAATCCAGATTTGCAATAGCTCCAGGCTCAACCACAAACCTTTTCTCCATCCACAACGCGCCCTACTTGACAAAAAACCCACTGAGATTGGACAGGGCATTTGAGGGCATCATGTCCCATGGCCTAAATGAAATTCAAATGAAGCAGGTCCTTATTTTTATAGACTCGGGGCTCTTTTTATGGATCTGGGGCTCTTTTTACGGACTCAGGGCTCTCTCATACATGCACTCCCTTCCACTGCTCAGAGATCTCCCATCTCCATCAAGCTCTTTACTTGTTGGCTCTCTGGAAAAACCACAGGAGAGGTGCGGACAGATGTCAGGGACTTACAGAGAAAAGCATGTTCTTCTTGTCCTGGTTGACAGCCCGGGGGTCAGGGATGGGGTCAGCATGTTTGATCACGGACACAGACTCCCCTGCCAAGACAAGAGGGGGGAGATGAACCACCCGCGTTTCCTCACCAGCCTCCCCTCAATGCTGTTATGAGCCTGCATCACAACCCCGTGGCTTTCTAAAGCAGCTCTTTGCCACCAAACCATCAGAACATCCACCCCAGGGATGCCAGAGCTGGGCCAAGGCACTCTGAAGATGAGGGCTGCAGAAAAATGACCTGTGTGGATCCCTGGTGGCCACGAGCTCCCATAAAGCCCCCCAGGATGAGCTCAAATCCCCGGTGCCCTGCAGCACAGGTCTGCACAGTCAGGTGGGGATTGTAGGGCAGCGCAACAGGAAAGGTGCCCAAAGCCCTTCTGCTGAAGGTCTATACATTGTGATTTGCCCTTTGCTGCATCTCCTCTTGCCCTTGGAGAATTAAGTTAATGCAAAGCCTTGTTTCAAGGAGGTTGGTTCCTTTTCCCATGTTTTCAACATTATTTTTTTTTGATTCCTTTTCCTTCCCTGCTGCCATCTCCTAACTCCGTGCCTTTAAAACAAAAAAAGGCACACAAGAGCTGAAATACTGGAAGCCCTTTTTGTCATCGAATCATTCTCTGGCCTTCTCTGGCAGCAGAGAGAGAATTTTTGAAATATCACAGATTATCAGCTCTAAGGGCTTTTCCAGTGCTTAAAAAAAATAGCCCCAAATATTGCCACCTCTCTCTGAAGTCACGAAGCCTCGTGCACCAGCGATCATCGTGCAACGGCTGCACAGAGGAAGCACGGGGGACTGAGCAGCCTCTTGTCAAACCACATGTGTTGCATGAGACAGTTTTGTGTTTTACAGAAGGGATGTCCAAGCACCAGGACCATCTTGCCCTGATTTTTAGATGATGTTGAGACATCCCCAGGTCCTCAAACTCCTTCTCCCACCCATTCCTCACCCCGGTAAAGCTCTTAGCTCAGTGTCAGTCCCCAGACTTGGCTGGGGGCAGATGGCAGAGGGAAAGCTGTGCCTTCAGCAGCCGCCTCCACCCCACCCCACCACACCTGCACCCACCTGTGAGGATGGACTGGTCGACCCGCAGGGTGGTGGACCGGATTTCGATGATCCTGATGTCCGCTGGCACCTTGTCGCCAACTACAACGGCAAGAGCAGAGCAATTCTGTCAGGTGGGACCAGCAGCACCCGGCGCCCTGGGGAAGGTGGACACCAAACCCTGGACACACCAGCAAAGCTCAGCTCTGCCCCAGGGCTTGGGGCTACTGGTCCTGCTGTCTCCTCTCGTTTTCTATTTCAATTGTCCGGTCTCCAGAGCAGGGACTGTTTTCTACTGGGAATTATGGTGTCCCTCTGTGGTGTGGGCACATGGCAGCCCCCAGCCTGCAGCACTGAGAGGTACAGCCATGGTAAACTGGGCTCCTACCCCTGGACACCTCCTTTCTGCATTTAAAGCTTCTTTCACAAAATTTAAACACCAAAAACCAGAAAGCTGGGGAGAGGCACTGTCAGTTGCAAATGGGCAGCACAGTGACGGGACCTTGAGGAATTTTTAGTTCCAGGGGATTATCTCGCATTAAAGCAGCCAGCCAAGGGAGCGGGCAGCAGCGCTGAGCTGAGAGGGTTCCTTGTGCTGGGCCAGGCAACCTCCACCCTCTCCCATGGACCAACCGTATGGAGCAGGCACCATCTCCCTATGCAAAATTCAGCAGGAGTGAGCATTGCCCCATCTCCTGCTGCCCAGAGAGGCTGCCAGGCTGGGGGACCTGCCTGACACCCCCACCCAGCACCTTTCCTGGCTGCCACATCAGTGGTTCGAGCCAGGTTTGCCAGCACAAACGGTAAAGGTGGGAGCTCTGGGTGAGCAGAGGACCCAAGTGAGTTCCCAGCAAGTCCCCATGTCCCCTCTGTCCCAGCTGCTGTGACAAGTGGCTCAGACTGCCCTGACCATTGCAGGCAGCGAATGTCCACACCCCTTGTCTGGCAGGTGTCTCTCCTCTTCTTCATGGAGCAGAGCTGCCACAGTTAGAGGTGCAGGCACATGGTCCTCAAGGCAGCAAGCACCACACCCTCTGCCCCCCAGCCAAACCACAGCGTGGCCCTGCCTGCTGCCCTGCAGCACCTGCCCCACCATGTCCCCACCTATTATCTTCCTTGCAGAACCCCCTTAGGATCCCTATCTTGTCTCTTCGCTGCAAAAAAACCTCAAACATCCCCATTTTGGACAGCCCAAGCTTCCCAATGCCACTCTTAACTCCATTTCAGGACTCTGTGGGCCAACTGGAAACTGCTGACACTGGAAGGTGGCCCCGAGAGGTGGTCACTGCCCCATCCCTGGCCCCATCGCAGGGGAGGTTGTTGGGGCCTCTGAGCAACCTGCTCTAGGTGAGGATGTCCCTGCTCCCTGGAGGTGGGTTGGACTAGATGAGCTTGAAAGGTCCCGTTCCACAACTCTATGAAGACCTTTCATGGCCAAGACAAACATCCGTCCATGGGTGTCCTGGCATGGCACGGTGGCTATGGGTGAAGGCAGCCCCATCAGCTGACAGCTCCTGATCATCACCCACCGAGGCACAATATGCTTCCTTAAAAAAAACCAAGCGCATTTAAAGCTGCTTTCCCCGCTTGGTTTCTTCCTCCCAGCTCTTCCTCCTGCTCCTGTATCAGCTGGACACAACCGTGCTCTGGCGTTTCGGAAATATTGAGGCAGAGCGAGCCCTGGCTCGTGGAGCCCCACATCACGTTACACAACACGGCTGCTTGGCCGTGAACGAGCCTCTCCAATCCCAGACTTTAACGAGCGCTTCCTCCCAGGGCTCGTAAACCCCCCCGAGCGCAGTGGGAGGGGGGCTGGCACCGCTCCATTGTCCAGCCATTTATTCCAGCTGCAGATCTGAGCGCTCTGGGATGCAACGTGCAACATCTGCTGTCTGGCCAGACCTGCCCCGCTCCCCGTTGCACTTGGTTTTGGAGGTTAAGCTGAGAGGTGCTAAGCACAGGGACCCAACAGAGCCCCCCAAAACTGCAAGTCTCGCCTGAGCCAAAGGCAGAGGGAAAGAGAGGAAAATCTGGGAGTCCTGGTAAATAATAGGTTAATCAAGAGGCAGGAACATGCCCTTATGGCCAAGAAGGTCAGTGGTCTCCAGGGGTGCATGGAGAGTGTGGCCAGAAGGTTGAGGGAGGTTCTCCTGCCCCTCTGCCACCTCTGGAGTGCTGGGTCCAGTTCCGGGCTCCTCAGTTCAAGAGAGACAAGGAACTGCTGGAGAGAGTCCAGCGGAGGCTACAAAGAGATGTCAAGTGGCCTGGAGCATCTCTGTGGCCAGGCCAGGCTGAGAGCCCTGGGGCTGTGGAGCTGGAGAAGAGCAGCCTGAGAGGGGAGCTGAGCAATGCTGAGCAAGAGCTCAAGAGCCCGCGGGGGGCAAGAGGCTGGGGCCAGACTCTGCTCAGGGGGGCCCAGCGCCCGGCCAAGGGGCAGCGGGCACCAACTGGAAGCCAGGAGGGTGCAGCTGAGCGGAGGAGCAACTTGTTTGGGGGGAGGGGGTTGGAGCCTGGCCCAGGCTGCCCAGAGAGGTTGTGGAGTCTCCTTGTCTGCAGAGATTCCAAGCGCGCCTGGACACTGCGATGCTGGGCCCCCTGCTCGGGGTGACCCTGCTGGGGCAGGGGGGTGGCACCGGATGATCTCCAGAGGAACCTTCCAGCCCTTGCCATGCTGGGATTCTGTGATAACACGAGGCAACGGTGCATGGCCACGGCCCTGGGCAGTGCCCGAGCAAGGCAGGAGAAGGCAGGAGCTGCCTGGGCAATGCCCTGCCCACGTTTTTGGGGCACAGCAAAAGCTGCTGCTGCTGCAGCTGAGTTTGATCCTGAGCAGCTCCCTGCACAAGCACTCACCTCCGTGGCCTTGTTACAAAAGGCCCTAAATCAGCTGGATTTAAAGGGTTTGCCAACTTGCAACCAGCATTCCCCTCTTGTCCTAGCGGAGCAGGTTTTCTGCTCCCTGCTGCCAGATTTATTGCATTTGCCCATGCAAGCAGGCCCCTCCTGCCTGCACTGTGCCTGGTCCTGCCCCTGCCCTCCCCAGGATGACCCCAGGATGTCCCCTGGATGGCCACTGCACATTCAAACCTATTGCTCCTGCTGCATCTTCCTGCCAGGCAGCCTGACAGCATCCTCATCGCTCGCTATAGTTTCCTAAAGCCACAATTTGCTAATTAATTTGCTAATAATTTGCAAACCCCTCCAGAGGGAAGCTCGGCTCCTTCCCTCCCAGGCATGACGCTGATTGTGCCATTAAAAAGTAATATTGGGCTGCGGACGGGCAGGCAGTAAGCACCTGATCTGGGGAAAGATGGCAGAATTAATCATTAATTGAATTAATTAGAGGCCGGGGCAGCGGCTGGAGACCGTTGCCGGAGCTGGCTTGGGAGCGCCGCCAGCTCGCCCAGCTGAGGCTCTGGCCGGTGCTCCTCCGCTTGATCCTCCCCGCATGAGTTTTATGTTCATCTTCCAGCTGAAGCCCAACTGGAAGCCATAAATCAGAGCGCGCTGGCCGGGCGTGCAGGATTGCAGCGTGTTTCCACGAGCCGGGCCACGAGCAGGAAAGGAGAGGATTAGGTTTGCGGCTCTGGGGGTTTATGGCCTCGTTTAGCAAATAAACAAAAGGGGAGAATTGAAACGTTGAAATGCCTCCTCTTCAGCTCTGGTGGGGCAGGCAGGAGAACCGGCAAGTGTCCTTTGCTGAATGCAAAACCCCAACAGAAGAGCTGGGGGGACACACAACCCAACCACGAAGGCACAACCTGCCAGAGCTCACCTGGCACTGCCGCTGGGCACCCAGCACAGGCCCTTCACCCACGCCTTGTCTGCGGGATGTGTGTTGGAGAGAGAGAGAATCTTGGTGGAAAATTAAAAGTTACTCCAGTTCTTCCAGAAAACAGGGAAACCCTCATGAGACACAAAAACTCTGTCAGAAATAAACACGTCTTCTTTGCTTTTCTGCTGTTCTCTGCCACCCTGAACTTGAGGCGAAGCCTCTGCAGGCTGGTAAGCCCCAACTTTGGTCCAAATTATTTCACCTGCCTGGATTTGAAAAGAGAAACTAAGATCTCAGGTGTATAACTACAATGTGACTCAGCAGCTGTGTCTCCAGAGGAGTCACAGAATTGTTTTGCTTGGAAGAGGTTTTTCAGATCATCGAGTCCAACCATTCTCCCAGCGCTGCCAGGGCACCACTGACCCGTGTCCCTCAGCACCACATCTCCACGGCTTGGAAACCCCTCCAGGGATCAGGGGGACTCCACCCCTGCCCTGAGCAGCCTGGGACACGCCTGGGGAACTCTTGACACTGGGGAATAAACTGTTCCTCAGCTCCAACCTAAATCTCCCCTGGTATAACTGGAGGCCTGTTCCTCTTGTCCTGTTGCTCGGTCCTTGGGAGAAAAGCTCAACCTCCCCTGGCTCCAACCTCCTGTCAGGGAGTTCTTGAGAGCCAGAAGGTCTCTCCTGAGCCTTCTTTTCTCGAGGCTTGACATCCCCAGGTTCCTCAGCTGCTCCTCACCAGACTTGTGCTCTAGACCCTTCCCCAGCTCTGTTGCCCTTCTCTGGACACGCTCCAGCCCCTCAAGGTCCTTCTTGGAGTGAGGGGCCCAAAACTGACCCCAGTATCTGAGGTGCAGCTTCCCCAGTGCCAGCACAGGAGATGTACCCAGACACTGCAGCAGAGCCCTCCTGCCATGAGGACCATCACTGAAGCCCCCCCAGGCCAGCACCACCGCCCAATCCCACCGCACACCCTGGGGTGATGGCACCCTACCTGCCACCTCCACGATGTCCCCAGGGACAATGTCCCGGGCGCGGATCCGCTGCACCCCGCTGCGGTCGGCGCGGATCACCTTCCCCATCTCAGGCTCGTACTCCTTCAAGGCTTCGATGGCGCTCTCGGCGTTTCTCTCCTGCAAGCAGAGGAGGAGCGGAGCTGGCAGTGGTGAGGTTGGTTATCCTGGCAGGCTCCATCTCCACCCGCTGCAAAGACAGGAGCACCCAAACCCCAGCCCTGGCTTTGGTGTCCATTTGCACCGTGGACGGGGTAAGTGCTGTGTCTTCTTCAGTTGCTCTGAAATGGACCCTGCTGGCTTAAATCACACCATATTCTGGACACTGCGTGGCCCTTTGGGCTTGATTTTCTCATTCTTGGTTTGAGAACCAGCACATCCCACTCATTTCCTCATTCCTCATTTTTCCTCATCCAGCAACCCCCCCGCCCCGCTCAGATCAAGCTGCAGATACATAAATGGCCTTAAAAAGTGAATATGTATGAGAGGAGGAGCATCGCTGGCTGAGGTGTTGGCTTATCCCTTGGGAGGGACACAGTGAAGCAATGGGCAGCAGCCACCTCAGCTTTCTGGTGGACAGGGCAAAAAGCTTCTCTTGGAAAATGCATTTGGCCACAGCCAGGAGACAAGCAGCATGTGTCTGGGTGGCAAGTATGTGCAAGATCCCAAACTCCAAACTGTACAAGTTGCCAAAGAAAGACTGAAGGAACAAGCCAAGAGGCAGCCAACAACTGAGCGTCTGCGCTGGGGCACGGGGCAGCACGGCCAATGCAAAACCCCAACCTTTGAGAAATGAGTTTCCAAGGGCAAAAAGCAACCAGACCTTCAAATGAAGCATCTCAACCATGCGGAACAGAGACCTGTGGGGCAGGTGGGAAGGTGCTGTGACTTACCTGCCACACACCCACCACGGCGTTGGCGATCAGGATCATAATAATGACAAAGGGCTCCACGAACGCTGTCGTGGTCTCCTCTCCTTCTTCAAACCAGGCCAGGATCTGGTAGGTAAGAGAAGAGAAGCACCACAAGGTGGTTGAAACAACAAGTGTCAACATCTTAAGAAGGGGGATGGAAACAACCACCAACCAACACATGGCGTTTGCTGGAGAGAAGACAATGCAGAGTGGTGGCCAGCTCCACATGGATTAGTTAAACTTCGTTAGAACTTGGGCACCACAAGTAAGGCTCAAACCAGCAAACAGGGAGTGAGGTGGGTCCTAACTCAGCGTAGAGCTGGAGCACAGACCTCAGTCCAGACACCAGCCCTGGCTGCACGTATCGGTGGCACGTATCTGATAGCCTCAGAAATGATGAAGGGAAAACATCTAATGGATTTAGTAGGGAAGCTAAAAGAGACAGTAACAAAGGTACCTTCTAATCTAAAAATACAGGAAACTTTGTTGATAAACTCTTGCAGTGAAATAGAGACAAGTCGAAAGGACCTGCTCTATCTCAGATGGGCTCTGCAAACAATAAGAAAAAAACTGGATCACAGGAAAAAGCATCCCAGGACAGAAAGCTTTGGGCAGCCCTCACCTGCCTTTGGCAGCCCCTTTGCAGCCCCACTGTCACTGGGGCTCTGTGATTGCTCTCTCCAAACTCTAAACCTAATCCTGCCTGGTGTCCAGGGCCAACACCCATCCCACCAAAACATGCCCAGAACTGACCGTTTCCATGGTCCTTTTCTGCCTTTAGCTGGTAAAGTCTTGGGGAAATAGAAAAAAGCCCAGGTAGTTCTTTGATACAGAACCACAGAATTGTTTTGGTTGGAAGAGACATTTAAGATCATCAAGTCCAACCATTCCCCCAGCACTGCCAGGGCACCACTGCCCCGTGTCCCTCAGCACCACATCTCCACGGCTTGGAAACCCCTCCAGGGATCAGGGGGACTCCACCCCTGCCCTGGGCAGCCTGGGACACGCCTGGGGAACCCTTGACAGTGGGGAAGAAATTGTTCCTCAGCTCCAACCTAAATCTACCCTGGTGCGACCTGAGGCCGATTCCTCTTGCCCCGTTGCTTGTTCCCCGGAAGAAGAGACCAACCCCAGCTGGCTCCAACCTTCTTCCAGGGAGTCACTGAGAGTGAGAAGGTCTCCCCTGAGTCTGCTTTTCTGAAGGCTCAACAACTCCAGATCCCTTAGACGCTCTTCACCAGACCTGTTCTCTAGGCTCTTCTCCAGCTCCGTTGCCCTTCGCTGGACACGCTCCAGCTCCTCAAGGTCCTTGTAGGAGGAGTGAGAGGCCCAAACCTGAACTCAGGATTCAAAGTGTTGCCTCCACAGCGCTGAGTGCAGGGGGACAATCCCTGCCGTAGTCCTGCTGGCCACACTGGTGTTGATACTGAAAAATCCTACAGCCTCATTTTTTAAGTAGGTACGGGGATATTGTCACTATACCCTAGAAATCTACTGAACTGCTGCTACATCTTCATTCAACATGCACCTTCCTCCTTTGGTATTTGGCTGCCAGCTGGGTCCTTACATGCCCTGGAAGGTGCCCACCCTGAGCCTGGGGTACTTACAAATGACAGAAAAGCTGCCATCAAAAGGATGCGGACGAGGAGATCTTCAAACTGCTCCAGCACTAACTCCCAGAGGGACTTTCCTGGTGGGAAAACACAAAGCCAAGCACAGTCAGTGCCCACAGAACTCCAGAAGACAGGTAATTTGGACCACTAAGCCCAAGATGACCCTGCTTACAGCAGAGCTGCTCCAGCACCCGTTGGCCATGGACACTGGTGAGGACATCCAGCACCGCAAGGGGGG
>WEIS01039547.1:412-31427 GCA_013389965.1 Todus mexicanus
AAAAAGAGAAGGAGTTGGAAACTAAGACACAGAGCATGAGGCATATAACAAACACAAAACCCTCCAGTTTCCATTAACAGCTCAGTTTTTTCTAGTTAGTTGATTATATAGATTACCCTGGAGCTTGAAATTAATAGTCTGACTTCCCTCTAGTTATAAAATATTACATGAGAATGTAAATTATTTGAAAATGTCATAAAATATAAGGGAAAGGAAGGCCTAATATTTGCCTTACTAACATTCACAATGCAGTTATCCACCTGGATAATGCAAATTGTAAGAAGTCTCCCTTATCTGAACTGAATTTTTCATATAATCTGTCTTTGATAAGATGATTCTTACATGGGGGAAATAAATGATGATGAATTCTGATGTGAGACTGAACTTTGAAGAATGAGTCAATTCAGCTGTGTCCATAGGAGTCTGTATAATCACAATAATGCTACTATTCCTCAGTGTTACTCTCAAATTCCCTTTTTCTTAAAATTTTTGGCAGTCAGCATGCCATATTCAATCTTATAACTCCATCTGGGCACAGAACAATTCCATCTTTTGCCATTCATTTTAAGTATCTCATATTGTGTTGGTAACTGGCCAGTAGCACAAATAAATAACATAAATAAGTTCATACAGGCTTCCAGATAATCTCTAGAAGCCAGAGGCCAACACAGACATAAACACAAGACATGGTAGAACATTTTACTTAATGCCTTTTGAAGAAAATGTATTAGAAATCAAGTGAAGTGAAGCAAAGCCAAGCCACATTGAAAGAAACCAAACCGTACTAAACCAAACTAAACCAAATCATACCACACCAAACAAAAATTTCTATGGAAACAATAGATGCTTTTGGTTTTGTCAGAAAGCATTTTTCAAACATTCTGAGAGTTTTCAGTAGCAAGAGAATTTTCAGGAGAAGAGTTGAAAGAAAAAAAAAAATGGCTTGGAAGGTAAAACTAGTAGGTTTTGATAGTTTTCTGTTTGGCTGTATTTCCTAGAGCATTAACTTGATGCCCTTCTCTATGCCTAGACCAACAGAAGAAACAAATATTTTGGCTGAGATGATGGAAAGATGATCAGCTCCATCAAGCTAAGAGATAACAGACTGCATCAGCAGGAAAAAAGGGTCAGACTTTAACAACTGCTTCTCCTAGGCTGTCTTTGAAGTTTGCTGGACCAGAAGCTTGCATCCATAGCTTTGCACAAAATGTATCCAGACCTAATCTGAGTTAAGAGAACACAATAGCTGACAATGTGTTGCAAACTCAACACAGTTTAGCTCTGCCTCCGTTCATCTATGTCCCAGACAGGTATATAATTTCCAGGAGAGGACTCCTGTTTGTCTTCCACTCTGACTGGCTGTACAGTTGAGAGAAGAGCTTTCCAGTCAAGTTAGGTCAAAATTTTTAAAACATTGGTAGCAGCTTAAAAGAGAGAATCCTTTTTTGTAACCTAATATTACCCTTTGACTTTGTGCACTTCCTACATCTTCTGAAAATAGAGTTGAAAAGTTCTGCAAGAAAGGAAAACTAATGAAGTTCCAGCACCAGAAGGTGAGGGGTATTTCCTATGAGGTTCTGAACATTGTCTACTATTATCAATATTTTTTATCTTGCCTGTCAACTGAGGCAGAAAACGGATTTTCTGTGAGGTCAAATATGCACTATGGTGGTCACAATAGCAATAACAAAGCATTAGATTTTGCTCCCCTGTGTCCTACTCGCATAAGGATGAGTGAGGAGTCCAGTGTATTGATCAATATATCAACAGTTCTCTAGCTGAAAGGGAATATACGTTTCCAAGGAGCAATAACGGGAGAGAAAGTCCCTCAGCTTTGAGTGCAATAGGCACTCAAGGGCACTGGAAGCTACTGCAATTGGTGGTTCTTTGTAAATGAACTCAGTGAAGTGTTTTCATCCAATCACTTCTCAGTGATGAGCTAAAAATAAACCTTTTCCCAAATTATGAAGGTGCTGTCTGGAGCCAAATCTATCCCCTAATAAGGCTGCTATGTAAGGCCAATTAAATATTTCTGATTATTACAATTTATTCATTTAATTATTTTACAGCCAGCATTCCCAAATACAAACAGGGTTCTACGGAGTTAATTGCTCTGTTTGCTCCAGGGATGGATGGTGAGAAAGCTCTTGGTTGGTTACCTGCACTTTGAGCAGATGCAAACTCTTGAGGGAAAGAAGAGCCATTCTCTGTTACTGACATTTTACCTGATATACCCTGGGCTGTTTGCCCTTTAGTGCTTTCAGAGCAACAAGTCAAGACACTTTTTTTTAGCAAGGAATGTGCCCTTGCTTTCTTTCGAGACAGTAGGTACTGTAACACAATTCATTTATTCAGTCTCTTTGAAACCTTCTGTTACTGTTTAATATTGCTTTGCTCAAGTTAACCTTCTGAAAAATAAACTGGAGAAAGGACAACTTGAAGAATAACATCAAAATTGGCAGAGTGCTCAGACAAAAATAAACAAAAATTACTACCTTTGTACAAGTGGTTATTTTATGTGCTTTGTCTGGATCCAGTGACAGCAGGATCTTGTGTGCTGAGAGACATGCTCAGCATGTCTTGACCTAGGTTCTGTATTAAGTCCTATCTTAAACCAATTGTCCTCACCGAAAAGTGACATCAAGTGACTTGAGAGCAACTGATACTATGTTCTCATGAGACAAGGCCCAAACACGACTCCTGATGTTGCCACATTTTTTTTTAAAAAGTAGCATTTCAAGTGACAGCTCCTCCAAAGAATAATGATCAAGTGTAAGGATAGAGTTGTATCAATGTCATTCTTTTAGGCAGAAAGTGATCTTTATGTCAAAGAAAGCCAAAAGCTTGCTGAAGTTCATAATGGTCTATGTCAAGTTGAGGGTTTTAACATCCAGCCTCTGCCCTGTCAACACTTTAAGGATATTATTTTCCAGTCACAAAAAGATGTGAGAGGCGTTCAACATGCTGCACTGGGCTTGTCCTAAGAAAGCAGCTTATCTTCTGTTAGGACAGCATCACAGTATTCTAGTGTGATAATATACACATCACTATTTATCATGAAGTCCTTATTGGAATTATTGGGGAAAAAAAACCCATCAGAATTGTCTCTGGTTTAATTTGTCTGTCTGGGAGAGCTGTGCTTGATGCAATATCCTCCAAAATTTGGAAAGGACTGCCACTGTAACGGATTTGAGCTTTCTGTTATCACAACAGCTCCTGTTCATTGGTGCAGATGGATTTGGGAGAAGTGATTGAGCATGATCCGCTATGGCAACTTATTTTATTGAAGGTTCTTGAGTGCTGTGAAAGTCTCAAAGAGGGGAAATCTAACATATAGAGGGCAGCCAGAAAGGGATCACACATCTCTGTCTTAATTCCCTCCCAGATTTCCCATGTGAACACCACCTTAGAAATGCCCTTCTGGGGGTGACAAGGCACCTCCTGGAAGCATTGAGACCTAAATGGCCATGGGAAAATGACCGTCTCCTGTGAAGGTGAATGGTAAGTCAGACCACATCACAGTTCTCACCACCACAAATAATGCCTGCTGCACTGAACCAAGCACAGGTCTCACCAAGCAAATAATACATGTTGTGTGATCAAGCACTGTAAACTATTAATAACTCTTAATGTGAGCAATCTTCAATGTACACATGACTTGTGCTAGCTGTCAACAAAACTGCTTTGAAATGAAGGTGGGTATAGCTACTGTATGTGTGACTAATCTCTGCTGAAGTGTAGGAGGTCAATACCTCAGTATTCAAACTGAACAAAAATGCATTCATTTCCTCTTTAATCTGGAGATGGGATATCAGTCTTCCACCAATTTCAGTACAAAACACATGACTATATGAAAGAAATTACCATTTTTAATTCTGTTTTGAAGGAGTTAACAGGAAGGGTTGATCTAAATAATGGGTTCTAATAATTCTACATTTATGCTTAATATTTTGCCAAAGATACACCTGGTAATTGTTAAAGATATATATAAATGCATTCAAGTTTGTTCTATTGACCAGGGTGATACAGTTTACATGCACAGTCATTCAAATAATCATATATCGTACAGAAAAACTTCTGTAGCTTGCATACTATTTCTTGCTGTTGCATCACACCTCACCCTACATCCTACAGTCCCCTGACTGTAAAGTTGTGACCAGACTTCCTCCAGAAGCAGGCCCACTGCTGTGTCATGCTCCAGTCCAGCTCACTTACCATCTGCACTTGGGTTATGTGAGCTCTGCGCAGTTTGCTGGCCACAACTACGCTTTCCCAGGCTGTGGGAAGGGCCGTGCGTGTCCTTCTTTGCTTCTTACCTGACAGGGCAGAGGCTTCCAAAAGTAGGGCTGTAATAAGGGGGAAGTGAGCGCTGTGGGCTTCAACCCCCTTGGCAAGCATGACTTGGAAACTATTTAAAGCCCAAGGAGGGAACTAGATACTGACAGCTTACCACAAGGTCAGGGCCATTTCATTCTGTAGCTTTCCTTCAATAGTAACTCTTTGCTTTTGGAAAGTCCAGTTGCCTAATTTAAGGGATGGATTCTGGGACTTGCATCTTGAGTTGGTCCAAGCAGCCCAGAAGTCAAGTACCTTCAAAAATATGAATCACAGTGATATGAAGGTCCCTTTGCAGATTCAGGACTAAATATGCTTCCATTGGACTCACTGGCAAAAATCACATTGCCACCAATGCTGAAGGACTGTCCCATTTCTATTTAGCAAGCTACCAAGCACTGTGCCTGCATAAGCCTGAAGAAGTACTTGAAAATTACTCCTGCTGATAAACTGTCCTAGTGGAAAGTTTAGCTGGCTTTTAATAAAAAATGGACAATAGGGTATGAATTCTGTCAGATACTTCCCTTATCACTACAGTCTCCACCATGAGACTTGCACTCTTTACACAGATAATTTTGCAAACACATGTAGGTGATATTTATTAGCTATCAGTACAAATGAAATCAGTTATCTTTCATTGTCTGGTGACATACAATGATAAAAGCAAAATAAATGGCTATTGTAAGTATTAAAACACAAGCTAGTAGCAGTTTATGCTTTCTCTGCATGGTTTTACTTTTCTTGGAAGTTTTAGGCAACTTGTGAAGACAGTATCTTGAATTATAACAGTGATCTACAATTTTTTTTCCTGCCCTGGTTAATTCCAAGTCTTTGAGGACATCCAGTAAAACAAGAATTTCAAACAATAACAGGGGCTTCTGTAGGTGCTAGTTCCTCGTAATTTCCATTGGTGCAAATTCAGGAGGTTCATTAACTACTTAACATGAACATTTAAAGTCTGTCTGAGCAGTCAATAATACTAAATGAGAATCATTGATACCTGAAGACTCACTGCAACTTGTTAATGGAAAATTTGAACAAGCATGCAAAATTACTTGAAAATTACATGAAAAGTTGGACTAGGTCATCCTTGAGGTACCTTCCAACCTGGTATTCTATGATACTTTGGAAATCTAAATAGACACTCCACCCTCCTCCAATGCCTCTCTGATTTTACCCAAATCAATTTGGTAAAAGAAGCCTGCTCTAGGTTAATCATTTCAAAAATCATGTCAAAAAACATTGTGTGTATAGACTTGACATATAATATACCTGTGACATTTGGTTGAACAGTGTTCCAACATCAGTGTGTCTTTAAAAAAAATCCGTTTAAGATCAGTCAGTGGTCCTGTTGTCCTCCTGAATTGATGGTCAAGTATTGACCAGCTTCTCTGGAAACATAGCTTTCCCTCTAACTACCTCCTGAAGTTACCAAATTGCTCGTGTTGAATGCCTTCAATGTGGCTCCAGGCTGATCCAGGACAGCAGTTCCCAGTGCAAGATGAACCTATAGCAGGTGGGGACTAGAAACTGCAGCTGGTGAAAATGCGGATGCTAACAAAACTATCAAAATTTATTACCCCCCTGTAATGGAGAGGCAGTACACTGTGTAGCACGCATAAATGTGCCTGTATAGTATATTTATTTATTTCTATCCATTTACTTACCTGCACTGAAGAGTCCTTTTTTATTCAGATTTTGAGGAACTTTATTTAATTCACTATCAACCGTTGAGAAGCACCAAAAAGAAAGAAAGACAAATGAAATCACTTACTTTTGTCTTTTCCAGTTTGTAAATGCACAACAATGGCTAGGATAGGTGAAGTTTGCCTCAATCAAAGATCTAAATTTGTTTAAATCAGGAAGCTTTTTTAAATTGTACGTGGACCTTGCTCTTAGCTTCTTAATGAATTCTAATCCATGACTTGGCAGGAAACTGATTCTCGTCCTTGAAATATCCCTTTAAGAAAACATATGAAAATCTCAGTAAAAAGCATATTTACCTCTGCTCTACAGTGGGTATGTGTTTTAGACTGTCCTACTCATTCTCAGAGTAGTGACTGGAAAGAGATCAGCTGAAAATCTACACTGAAAAGAGGATCCAGGGATAAATTAGGTGTTCATTCAGGAAACCTGAACTAATATGCACTGCAAACAACAATAAAGTGATGTTTACCTGGTCTGAAAAAAAATAAAAATAATAATAAAAAAAAATCCCATAACCCTCTGGATAAGAACTAGTAGGGACATAAACCATTAGTGCCATATCATACTGGGTTTAGTAAATACCCAGTAAATGTAACAATCATTCCAGAATACTGTTACAGGATAAAAAAGGCTGATGAAATTACAACAGAAGTTTGCTACATAAACAAGGCATCATGGCAAGGCTGCTGTGGAAAAGACAATAAACACAAAGAAAGCAGCTCACATGGGGGTACACAACACAACAGAGTTTGGGGATATCATGTTTTGTGCTCATTACAAAGAAAAAAAGAATAAAGAACATCGGGGGTGACATGGTTCAAATTGTGAGGAACAAAAATAACAAAACATTTCCAGAGGTTTAAAAAACCCAAAGAGCATAGACTGAAGTGAAGACAGGGGTAAAATTACAGGAGGTTAGGAGAGATGTATTTATGTGGAAGGCAATTACTGTGTGGGACAGACTATCAAAGGCAGCAGTGGAAACTGCAGCTATGAATGTGTGCTTTGCAAAGAAAACACATTGTGCAGACACTAAATCTTGACTTGTGCCATGCAGGTGAGGAAAGGGAAGGACCAAAAGCACTCAATCTCCAGGCTATGAGATACTTGGCAACCCATACCCATGGCTCCAGAGTTAACAGATGGGGCAAAGCGTCCCCACATTTCCCTCAATAGGGCACACACTGTATCTCTCAGCTCATGACAGCGGGAGAGCACACTCCTTTCTGTTAAGAGCAGCAGTAAAAATAAACTGCACAAAATCACTCTGTCCTCTGTTAGCCCCTATGCTCTTATGGCCTGAGACTAATCCAGGATGCTGTGTTTGCTGAGGCTGCTCTGCTCTTTATTCTCCAAAAAAGAAAGTAATTTTCCCTAACCAAGGAATAGGGATTGACAATATTTGTAATTTTCTCCATGACTCCTCCAAAGTACAGTTTCCAATTCATCTGTTACAGTACAATGTCAGGACAACATGTTATTTTGTCTCAATTGCCCAACATGAACAAATTGTTTTTATTATCATACTAATGCAATAGAGTGATGCCATGTGAGGGGGAGATCAGGTTTTAGCAGCATGAAATAGACAGTTGCTATATACCATACACACATCTGCACCTCTGTTTTCTGTTCTGTTAAACAAAATTAACACCAGGAAATGGCTCTGTTTGAACTGATAGTCTTCAGCTTAGGGCAGCCAAGTCTAACAAATTCCTCGGCAGCTAATAAATCAGCTAGTAAAATTGGTGGTGGGTAAAGATGATCTTTATGTTCATGCTGTGTCTGTAGCTGAGGCTTTCCATCCAGGCTCTGAAGGAGCATACCACCTTCCAAAACTGGGCCATGAACAGGAGCAGCAGAGGAGACCCTGTTCTGTTAGCTTGACCTGGGGCAATGACCACTGCTGAAAGAGCAAGATAGACCAGTGGAGTCAGAAATGCTTCAAATATCTGCAGGTCAGGCTGAGAGAAGCCATGCTGTTGTCCTAAAGTTTTTCTGGGCATGACCTGTTTCTCACAGGAGCTAAAAGCTGCAGATGGCGAGAAATTTCAGGCTATTGATTTCTGACTTGGGACACTTGAAGAGGTAGTTAGGTTGCAACAAGCAGCCTTGACTGTTTCATGACCTGACTATTGCCCTTAGTATGCTGCCTAATGAAAACTGTCACCTAGAGTACATGATCATGACTCAACAACTAAATTCTGCCTAAATCCACAGACAGCATCACTCATGGTCATCATTAAGAACCTGTGAAAGTTCACAAGAGCTAATAATTCTAAATAAGAGCATGAAAAATGTTTTCTTTGGCTTGTTTGCTAAAAACCATTTCCAAGTCCAAACTGTTATTACACTGAGTGGAAATAACAAGCAAATGTGGATGGGAGTATCACCTACACTTCAAAATAGCTTAAATGTTACTGGATCTCTGGACATTTCTAAATATTTTTCATAAATATTAAATATTTTTCCAATATACTTTCTTCTTTTAAATGTTTTTTATGCTCATAGTTATATATAAACAGAAGTGAATTAGAGAAAGTGCTTTGCATACTCCTGCACAGGGTTTGTTGGCATGTCTGTTAGGGATAGTTATTGAAACACCACCGATAAGTCCCCAAGCAGCAAACACAGACATTGTGCAGGTGCTTTAGTAACTTACTCCACTGAGTCACATACAGATCCTCAGTGCCAAGGGTTTTTGGAATGTAGTTTTCTAGTTAGGAGCTTGATAAATTAAATAAACATGATGAAAAGGATGACAAAGTGGCAGTAGGAAATCAAACCAGAAAACATCAGTGACTAGAATACATGTTCTTGTGTTATTATTGCTTGGCTGCCAGTCATCAGCCTTGACAGCAGCTAGTGAAGGAACAGCAAAATGAATCTGATTTCTCTTCCAGTCATTTTCCTTTCCCACTGGGAGTCTCTATTGGATTAGCAAAAACACTGACCAACTGATGAGGTTTGAAAGGCATATACAGAAATAGCAAGAAATTGCTGGCAGGGTAGAAATCAGAGATGCGCAGACTGATCTGTGAGAACGATTTCCTCTGTGCTTATATCTAAACTGATCTCTGGCTGCACTTCAGGGATTCAGCTGTTGAGCTAGGAATCTACTGGAGCTCTCCTGTGGCTCCTCTATGTGGGTTTACCATTGAAGAGATATTGCAAGGATAAGATGGACCACAGTCATACCCTGCCCTGCATCTGAGTCAGGATGCAGTCAGAGAATTCCTAAGGACTTCAGTGAAAGCTGGGGGAAGGCACTACATCTCTGGGAGCACCAGAAGATAGCAAAATGAAACCACATGGCTGAAAATGGAAGCTGTGAAACTCCAAGTTGGAAATAGAGTGTATTTAAGTATAGACGGAATATGTATAGTTGTGGGAGTAATTAGCTACTTGATTTATTTGCCTACTGTCAACACTGAAATCCTTTAACTCAAAACTTGATATCTTTCCAAAAGAGATATCCTAATTCAGCCAAGATTTGTAAGCCTGAGAGAGGAACTGATTCACAAAACTGTGCACAAGGGATAAGATTGGTGCTTTCTAACATTACTAATTGTGTTTGTCTTTCTTTCACATTATTTTCATATGCTGAATTATAAATCAGAAGTTGGTATTAATTGGCTGTAGAACACTGATTCAGGGATGCCAAAAGTGCAATCATATTGATGTTCATTCTAATAAAATAGTGCAGACTTCAGCACAGATTTGATTGCAACAACACTGTTTGTGGCAGCATTGATATGATTATGGGTCAATCATTTCCACAAATGAAGGTGCCTTCCTGGTGTACTCTACAGTGATGGATGAGTAAGAAGGCTCTTCTTTCCTGATTTCTGTCAGGATAAAAAGGTAATTTCCCATCCACAGAAAAGTGGATATATTGGTAACGGAACATAAAACTTACACAAATAACATGGTCTTGGAAATTGAACTATCAAATGATTGTGAACTACAGCCAAATCAATTTGATAAACCTCCAGAATACGATTGTATCAGCTACAGCTTACAAAAAAAAAAAAAAGGCATTTACTTCTTGCTACAGGAAACAGTGTTTTTCCCTAAAAAGGTCTGTGATATTACTGCTGAAAAGATTCTCCACTGGCAGGCTTCTCCAAAGAGGTAAGACTCTTTGAGGGAGTGATGAAAGTGGAGCAGAATGCGGTAACCCATACCATAACTCTTTGTGTCATAGATTCACTGACCATCACAATATGGAAAAAAGACCTTCACTTTAACCTATGTGAAAAATCTTCCAACAGCTCCAATGACCACTTTTCATCCTTTCTGTGTGATTCCTAGCCCTTTCTGGACATCCAGGGTAGATAGGAAGAGAGAAAGGCTCTGAGGAATTGGTGAGACTGTCAGAGCTTTTATGTATTGTGCCTTGTGCTCAGAAACACAAGCATTTGTGCACACTCAGGCAAACCCCAAGGAAAACTGTGGATCGAGGTAATGGTGATTGAGATCCATGAGCATCCAATCCCTGTCCCTGTAGGGTAGGGATTTTATCTTCAGAATTAAGCTTCTAAGATGCAGGGGCAGATCTTCAGTGGCAAGCAATTCAGATTTAAGCACTGAGGACCTACTCGCCTGTTCTTGATTTTGTTCCAACAAAACACTAGCAGTATTTTTCTCTTGGAAAAAAAAAAGCAGAACTACTCCCTTACAGAGCTTAATCAGCTGTGGGGGGAAGTCTGGATCTAAATCCAAAGGATCCAAATATTCCCAAAAACTTGAGGACAAAATGAAAGCACAGGACTGAAATGTCAGTTATGGCTTGAGGTTGGGTGTGGGTTTTTTGTTTGTTCAGGTTTTTTGTTTTTTTTTTTTTAAATTTAGAACTACACCTCCAGTTTTGAGCTCCAGGGTCTGTGAGATGTTGAAATCCATATATACTTCTCTGTTCCTTTCTAGGGACTTAGTAACGACAAATGCAGTATCTGAATATTACTTACAAAACAATGGGCCCATTGGCTCCTTGGAAGACCTCATTTGGTAATTTTTCTAGGTTGTGATTATCACTTAGATTCCTGAAAAACACAAGAACATGAGATTAAAAAAATAGCTTGCAGCAGTTACTACATTCTAATGATTGCTTTTCAGAATAGTAAACAACAGAAATAGTTACAGCTCATCCAGGTAGGTTCCATTAAATGCATGATTCTCAATTTCCCGAATCCCATTTTTATTCAGCCATCTACAATAGACAGAGAGAGAAAAAAGTGTTCTTATTTATGCTTCATGACTCAAATGTGTGTAATTCAAATCAATGAAAGAGATCACAAACAAATAAAATTGTTAAACATATTAAAATGGTGAAATTTTCATGAATCCTAGCTAGTAATGTCCCAATAGTTGGAGGAAGGTTTTGGAGAGTACAGATGTGAGTAGGGCAGATGAGTGTTACCATCAGAGATAATGGCTAGGCTAACTTCCTGAAGCAAGGGCGGAGCTGGTGAAGACACTGCTCACAGCTCCCCTTCAGCAGAAGGGACGGCTGCAGCAAAGGCAGGGAGGTCGTTCCAGGTTAATCCCAGGAGGGATGAGACCAGGATCTTTCCTGTTGGTGCTGTCAGTGTCAATTAGTTTTACTTTCCTCAAGATGCTTTTGAAACACGGGGCCATGGCTTAAGTTTTGCCAGTTATTAGAAAAAAAGATCACTGTCTGTGGTGGTGTTGTGTCCTCAGCTAGACAGGCAGAAAAGGAAAGCTGACCATTACTGAGCCAGGCAGGAAGGGTATGGTGGTGGTGTCAAACTGCCTGGGAAGTGGCTGATTCCTCCTACGTCTGCTGCCTCAACAAATTATGCTCCCTGTCTGCGCTGCTGTCCCTGACCCTCCTCCCTAGGCTCCCTCCCCCAAGAGGAGACTCAGGTAGTGAATTTGGGAACTGAAGCTCCTGGGGCTTTCTGCCAAGTTTTCACTGTAGTGCATCAACTAATTAACATTTAACATCCTTCCCTCCCTTCCCTTCTCGGTTCTAAAAATTTACATTTGGGTCAGTTATATTTATCATTTTTATCATGCAATCTTTCATCTCCCTTTAAACGTCACTTCACAACTCACACGCTCTCCAACAAGCAATAGCAGGTCTGATGGATGGCAAAAATGGCCTGATTTAATTAAACTGTCAGCAAACCTTGATATTTTTATTCTAATTCACACTGAAAGCTGAGCATGCAAGTGACCCACTTATCTCAGGTTTGAGGTGGTAAGCTAAGGTCAGCATAGAAATCAGTTATGGGTCTGGCTGAAAGGATTACCCTTCTGACCATGACAGGCAGATGTACATAACTGTGTCTGTAATGTCTGTCAGGTTGGATCAGGAGAACTGTCACTGTCCCCTTCACTTGCAAGCACTATTTGATATGAGTGAGCAGGCACAGAGGACCAACATGTCTCTGCTTATAGCATTTAAAATATTTATTATATTACATTGATCTTATCCGTTCATAGCTGCCAGACTGATATATATATACGCTTTTAATCACAGTATTGGCGCATTCTCTCACTGAACATGGTGCTAATGCAATGAGATACTAAGGTCATAAAATCAGAGTCACTGTTACCATGCATTGTGGACTATACGCTCCTGTCATCTGACTAATTGTGTTCAAGTAGCAAAAAGAAAGAGAGAAAAAAATTACCTAAATCCTAAGAGCTCATTATACTACATATAGAAAAGTTTCTGTTGAGACAAATTCTCCCCTCATTTCACCCAATGTCCTTACTGACTACACCAACTCTTACATTAGCAACACGTGACAACAAAGATAGAGATCCAGAACTTGGACATACAAGCTTTTATTCACCATTTCACGGCTATAATAGTATTTTAAAAATACACTTGAAAATCGACCTGAGGCCAGGAAGGCACTGCCCCTGAGGTACTATTTACATGCTATTTCAGGGCAGGGAAGCTCTATCTTGGGCTCTAAGTGGCATGCAGACCTGGAAGCAAGGTAAATTTCTTCCATAAGTTCCCATCACTTTTTTACCAAATGCATCCACAGCTCCAGTCTGTGCTGATCCCATGCATAGCATAATCCAACATGTCTTAAGTATGTTTGAAGCCTGCCACAGCTAAACTTACTTCAATTGTGTCTCCCTAGACTGTGGAGGTTCAATGGCTACTGGGTGTTTTTAATGCCATCTTGACATGCCTAGTTTCCCAAAATGACATTGCTGTAACAGTAATTTTCTATTACATTGTGTATTGGCTTCATTTTTGTATAGAAAACCAACAAATTCAGGTCTAAAATGAGTCAAGTTCATCACAGCATAAGGAAAGCCTAATCAGGGACTCTCAAAAGCACGCACAGGGCCCCTGTCCCAAGCGTGAACTACAGCAGAATCAGGACATCGTCTGGCCAGATGGGTGGTGGCTGGAGTGGCTTGCACAGTTCTTGCTGCTCCTGCACACACCAGTGGGAGTGCGGTGCCCATAGCAATGGGACTGTTGCAGAAGGCAGGGCAAAACAGCTGTAAGAGGATATGATTACCCCCTCCCCATCCCGACTGATCAAGTCAGATGTAGTCACCTAAATGCACACCTTGAGACTGCATTGTGAACCAGCCTGGATATATGCATTAACATTGTGTGCAAATATACAACATTTCCACAACATCTACGTATATTTTGCCTGAGTAATAAAGTTCTTTGAATGATGTGTCTGACTGTAAATATTTATGAGTTATGCCATCCTTTTGAACATAATTTGTATCATATGGAACTGTTGTTGTAGGTGGAATATGTTTAACCTTGCCATCAGTAATTACTAAATTTGCTCTATGCTGTGCTTCTAAAAAAAAAAAGCAGGACTAGAATACAACAAAAAAATCTTCAAAGCATTCATTTTTCATGGCAGGGAAACAGAAAACAGAGATTTCAGGGCTAGGGAGAAGTCTAAACCCTCAAATTGAATTTGGAAGCGTAAGAAATAGTGCCCATCCCCTGGTTTTCTTGACCCTATTGTGGAAAAGAAATGAGCTAACAACAAGAATAAGGAGTTTGCTGTGTCTTACTCACAGAATCACACTTTCAGAACTCAGGCCCATGAAGGAATTTCTTTCAATTGTACGAATATTGATATTGTCTTGAATATCTCTGAAAAATAAAATACAATAGAAACTACAACTTTTTGTACCTCTGTGAGCCTCACAATATGATATGCTATTTCAAACACAGTATTTTTCCTTATATTCAATCTGAGGTATTATTCTATGTAGCGGATAATGACTTAAGGTTTTAAGACATTTTGTCTGCAGAGCACAAACCTTCCTGTGTAAAAGTGGCTGGAGGAAAACATTTCCAACGCCTCCATACTTTCCTCCCAAACAGCCTCAAGTCATTAAAATGCATAAAAGCTCGTGTCTCATAACCCTGAGGCAGATGAAATAGCTCCTCTAGCAAACATACTACCCAGAAAATGCAAGCTGAGGGGCTGCGAGGCCACCCTTCTCGCAGCCTCCCAGCCAAAAGAAGGAAAAACCATTAGACTTTTTGGCCTGATTCAGCAGAGTACCTACCAGCCCATGAATTGTTCCTCTGCCAGTGTCAACAGAGTTGTTTATAACCTTTGTATGCGCTTAAGAACTTTACATGCAGGACCCCTGTCAATGCAGTAGGTTGAATTGACAAGTAGGCATTTTAATCTTTCAGCAGTTTTGACTGATAGGAAAAAAGGGGATGGCAGATATATGTTCTGTTGCTTGCTCAAAATAGACCTCGAAGAAGATAAATACTATTACTCATAATTTAGACTGGGGATATGGTTGTTTTCATGCTGTTTTGTTGGAAAGCATCTGCAATGCTTGAAATTCCAAAATTATCCATTCATTTTTATTCCAAAGCAGCTCCAAAATTATCTCACACTGACAATTGAATGTGGCCACAGCACTGCAGTAAGCGACATACAGAAGCCTCACTCTGAAAACTGAGGTCAGCAGAGGTAGGAATAGTGAACAAGCGTGGCACTCATACATGTCAAGTGTATCCCTCTGCTAAGAATCTGCAGGAGCCCTTCATAAACATCAATGACCCATCAAGACCTATCTTGGGTACTTAAATAGTGGCACAAATGAAGTCAATTGGAATTCTCTTATTGAACTAAGTGAGGCCATGTGTTCAGCCAGGGTCTAGTTTGGGACTTAAGCAGTATCAAGGAAAGTGAGAAGTTTCACCTGAAAAAAAATTAACTCTTGTTCACAGGACAGAGTAATTCAAGTCTAGTTAAGAAAGACGGTAAACTTAAAGGAATACAACAGCAAGGCTCTGTAGCTCTGTGGCTGTTGCATTTGTTGGATGGTGTTGGGGAGTCCTGAACTGTAGTTCTCAGGATTACATATGTCAAGTGTATTACAGAAATTTATTTCATAGAATCATAATTATAGAATCAAAGAATACCAGGTTGGAATGGACCCAAGGGTCATCTAGTCAAACCTTTCAAGGTAAAAAAAATACAGTTTAAATGAGCTGTCCCAGCACCCTGTCTAGCTGAGTCTTTAGTCAATGTAGGAGAATCCACCATTTCCCTTGGGAGATTGTTCCAATGTCTAATTGTTCTCATGGTGAAAAATTTTCTTCTGGAGTCCAGTTGGAATCTCCCCAGGAGTAGGTATATGATATTCAGGCATCCTTCTCTATATTTGCCATGCACTTTTCTTTCCATTAATGACCATTACTAAGACAATTGCAGAATTAACGTTTCTGCATCTTGAAATCATCTAATCAAAGATTTGAACATGCTGAATTTTGCCCGTGCATTAACAATGTATCTTGTCCAAAGGAAGAGAAGAAATAATTGCTTATTCCCTGGGTTTTCTGCTTCCAACTGTACTAAGAAGTGATTGAAAAATTTGTCAAGATTTTTTTTGATGAAAAAATCCCATTTTTTTTTTTTCTGATACGCATTTTTTTTTGGAAAATAAAAGAAGGTGCTTTTACAGAAAAAATAAGCCTGCTTTCCCATAAAAATGTACACAAATATTCTTTTCCCCACTGTCATGGGTATTTTCAATAGAAAAGCATATTTAATTCTCTGGACAGTTTTACTGTCAGTGAATGAGCATGGTAGAGATATTTCCCTCCCTCCCCTCCTGGTGATGTCACCTCTCCATGGAAAATAGCTCTGAGATCAGCAACTCTTCCCATGCAGGATAAAGATCAGTCACCAGGTGGCAATAAATTTCCATCAGCCTGTTTTGTATTTCAACTGGTGAAAGAGGAGTAAAAGGCCTCTGGGCCATCCAGGCACACACTCATAGCATAGTCAAATGAAGAGTGATCTGTAAATCACAAGTGTGTAATGATTTGTAGAAAGGCAACCTAGAGACTACTGAGACCTTTTGGGCCACATCATCATCAATCCCTACAAAATTAAAACCCAAAATGCTACTGTGAAGGTAATAAGCAAACAGAAGGAAAATCACATCTTTACAGGTTTTATTGAAGGAGGAGAACATTCAAAGGGAGCTTTTAAGAAGTAGATAGCACACATTAAAACTTACAGTAAAACTTTCTGGAAAGAGTGCACCTGATGGACAGTAGGTAAAAACCGAAGGCCAGTGTTTGATATTAACCTAAGAGGGAGAGAACAAATGAAGATTATTTATTCTGCCCTTGGAAAAAAGCACTATTTAACAGAGAAGAACAAACTTTGAACTTAAAATGGCAGCCACAAAAGGCAGAGTTTTAGCTATAAATGGGGGGTTTGCTCATAGGAAATTTGACATTGCAACGTAAAAAGGGTTTTCTACAAAGCACATGATGAATTTTGCCCTACTGAAATCAAGGGAGAAGTCCTATCTTGGATAATTACATGAACCTTCCTGATGATCTCAGGAAACTGTTGGTATTAATTTCCCAACCATATTCTAAGAAATCAACTGCACTAACACAGGATAGTTGTTTTCCTAGTAGCTCTTTTAAGACAAAAATATCAACTCACCACAATTTTAAACTTCTGCTCAACAGAGGATACATTAATTCCACTGGAAATAAGAAATAACATTATTTCATGAAAGTAAGAGTAAATTAGGATGCTTTGTTCCCCAGCACATCCAATAGAGAAGAGCGGAACATATGGAAATGTTTCAGCAGTTTGCGTGACTGGAAATGGACCTGAGCCTCTGTGTTTAACTACCTCCACCATTCCACCACATCGAGCACCACTGACCTCGGTGTTGAGTCCATGAAACACCATCGTAGAAGTGCTGATTCTGAAGGACAACCCTGTAGCCACTGCCAGCAAGGAAACATGGTCACAGGTATCCACAGAGATGTACAACATCTAATTTAAGCAAATTTTGTTATTCAGAGCAGTAGCAAGGGCAGGATAAACATGGAATTGCCATGCAGCAGGAGATGGCTGGTGGCTGCTGATGGCTGGGAGAAGGGCCAAGCACAAGAGGGAGCAGGAGCTGGACTGGGCTGGGCTCTGGCTCATTTCTACTCTAACAAAGAAAGAGAAAATTTGACTTCTTGAAGGTTTAGCTGTATTTTTGTATTTTTGATATGTGAGATGATAGAGAAAGTAACTTTTGGCTCCTTAAGGAATGTATTAGTAGCATATGGAAATATATTTTTTATCTGGACACTTAAATACAACACTATTCTTTCATTACTGAATATGACTTTTTTTTTTTTTTTCAGATTTTAGAATGGTGATGAAAACAACTGGTTGAGACTGGGAACAAACTAACAGCATTCATCTGATGTTTATTATGAACCCAAATTATCTCAGGAGAGTTGCAATCTTTCAGGTTTTGTTATCTGAACTGAAACTGAACACCTCCACCTGACAAACAAATCTTACATTTGGGTACTCAGGGTGACACACAGGTCCATAAAATAGTCATTCACTTGCAGAAGTACTTCTCAGAGCTCCCTGAGGTGTTACCTGGATATCCTCAGATGTTGAAAAGCCAATCTGTTATCTGTCTCATCTTGTAACAAAAAGCAATGCATTATATGCAGAAAAAAAATTAAAGAAGTGTAATGAATATTCAAGAAGCAAATTTGGGAAAGTTGCTGTAATGTCATGAATGTTTTGTCTCAGGAGTCAGAGTGGTCTGACGTTGCATTAGCTTAAAAATAACAAGCTGTCACATGTGACCAAGAAAGCTCTACAAAAATGCCTTTGAAAAACTGTGTCATATAGTTAAGTAGAAAGAATGATTAATGAGGCAGGTGGGTTTCACAAGGCCCTTACTGTTGCAAGTACTTCTGCACTAATACTTTGTAAAAGGAGTTAGATGAAAAAAATCAGAAGCAGTAGAAGAAGACTCTGTATATCCCCCCTTACAGTATTTTAAAGCACACTTTCTAAATTGCTGGAAAAGTACAGGGTTTTAGCTGAAAGCTGTCTTTAATTTTAAATGAGTCAGATTCTAAAAATTCGTACAATTCTTTTTATGAGCCACTTGTTAAGTACGAATTATGACATTTGTTTCCTTTAGTAGGAAAACGAAGAAGCAAACTGCTACCAAGTAGTGCAGCTATTGTACAACATAGAAGAAGACATTTGTTGGAACAATCCCCGCAATGTCAGAACAATCCCTGCTATCAGTACAGGTCAGAACAATCTTCACTATCAATACACGCTGAGGGATGAGGTGATAGAGACCAGCCTTGCAGAAAAGGACTTGGGGATGCTGGTGGATGAGAAGCTGGACATGAGCAGTGTGCTTGCAGCCCAGAAGGCCATTTGCATCCTGGGCTGCATCAAAAGAAGTGTGGCCATCAGATTGAGAGAGATAATTCTGCCACTCTACTCTGCTCTGGTTAGACCTCATCTGGAGTACTGTGTTCAACTCTGGAGCCCTCAGCACAGGAGGGACGTGGAACTGATGGGGCAGGTCCAGAAAAAGGCCACAAAAAATGATCAGAGGGCTGGAACACCTCTCCTGTGAGGACAGGCTGAGGGAGCTGGAGCTGTTCAACCTGGAGAAAAGAAGGCTTCAGGGACACCTAAGAGCAACCTTCCAGTACCTGAGGGGGGCTTATAAGAAGGCTGGAGAGGGCCTGTTTACAAAGGCCTATAGTGAAAGGACGAGGGACAATGGTTTTAGATTAGAAAAGAGTAGATTTAGATTGGATGTTAGGAAAAAGTTCCTTACTATGAGGGTAATGGAACTGTGGAACAGGGTGCCCAGGGAGGTAGTTACGGCCCCATCCATGGAAACATTTAAGGTGAGGCTCAATGGGGCTCTGGGCAACCTGCTCTAGTTGAAGATGTCCCTGCTCCCTGCAGGGGGGCTGGGCTAGATGACCTTTGGAGGTCCCCTTCAACCCAAATGATTATATAATTCTGTGATATGAGAATGGTACATTCTTTCTACAGTACATTCCCAGGAAAATTTCAAATCCTCTTGTTGCAGTCAAGAAAGATGATGGTACTCTAACATATGCTGTTCTAACAGTGCTCCCAATGGCAATTTCCTCCCAACACATCAAAATGCCACACTGGTTAGCAGGGCTTTCACCATACATGGGCAAGAAACCATGTTCAAAGCCTTGGATGATGCCATAGTCCTGATCTTTTCAGTAATCCCAAAGTCTTCAGGGCTCAGTTTGTACTGGTGTCAAGTGAACAGCATAACATGAAGAGGAAAGAACCTTTGCCAAATCATTATATATTGAGGTAAATCTACAGGTGGCACAAAGCACTGATTGTGCAGAGCCACAGAACAGTGATTAGGAGTAGGAGAGGATGGTCTTTTAATTAACTGCAGAAAAAGAACTAAAAAAATGTTTAGCTAGGCTGCAGCCTAGATCTTCCTTCTCTTTTTATTCAACCAGCAAATCTCCAGAGGCTTTTAAGTGGATAATCATGTTAGAATGTAGATAATCCAATTTACTGAATATCTGTCCTGCAGGACAGTTTTGCCAATATATTTACCATATAATGTATACATTCTTAGTAGCCTCACTTTAAGCAACTGTCCTCTTTAATCTGTATTATAACCAAGCTCCCCCTTGCCATGCATAAACAGCTTGGTAAGAACCTGTTTTTCAGATGGCTGTTGGCTGCTTTCCAAAGCATTAATTGTCTTTCTGAAAAGGCTTACTGGAGTCAGCACTTAAGAAAACATAGCATACTGATCAGCAGAGAAAAAAAATAAATAAACCAGAAACTAATTCCTGGAACATTCTGGCTGCTTATCTCCAGATATAGCAACATGTCTGCCCTCTTTTATATAAAATTGGTAGGAAGCAGTCTGACAAAACTAGGAACACAGTTTACTTCATCAATTTATTGTGGGTATTGGCTAAATTGCAAACCCAAGGTAGACAGAAATAAATATAACATCACTCAGGAGACATTATTTTTGTGTCATTTTATCATGCTGGTTACTTTATATTTCATGTGAGCCTGACTTCACTACGAGATTCCTCCGATTTATGTGTCCCAGCCTTGCAGGTTAATCTGAGACTGTAATCCACGACACCCACTTGTGGGGCAAGGTCTTTAACTGCGAGGCTGCCATGCAAAAGGAATGTGTGGAGCATCACTTCATATTGAAGTACCAACTCAACACAAAAGGTCAGCAAAGTTGTGGACTTTTCTGCATCTGCAGCAAATATAGGCTTGGATTTAGAAAACATGCCAGGTACACGTGTCAGGTCCTCCATGAAATAAGACAAGGCATGTATAAGTAGCTGCAAGACTTTGAAGTTGGGCTATGGTCTCCATAATGCCAACTATTTTGCAGATAAAACGCCTACTTTTATGACCTACATTTCCCCTCACCTCCATCAATCCAGCTGTACAACCTCAAAACTCATCTGAAAGGAATGTTACATTTAAATATTTGCATTTTAAGATGAGATAGCTTAATACAGGATGTCAACACATACACTATAAGAACGAACAAAAGGATACCGATTACACATTAGAACTAATTTTGGAAAGAAAATAGGTTTGAAAAGCCATCACTACATTATTAAACAGACGATGCCACAGTTCTCCCTAATGAGAGACATGTAAATAATCTTGTACCCATGAAAAGGTCAGTAAGTTACCATTTTGAAGCACTCTGTTTCTTTGGCATATATCCAAGAAGACCAATTAACAATTCTCTTCACTGCTTCTAAAAGACCAGTGAGAAAGTTAAGGTCACATTTTTCTAGGTTTAGACTATTTCAGCATTGCTTTTTTTTAGTATTTTTCTCTCCTTAGTGTTTTTGCCATACTACTAAAGATGATGCAGGAGACAAAGGTGAGTGGGAAATGTATTTGTACCTAAGTTGACAGAGTTAAAAGCATATTAATGTACAAGAGTTAGCAGCTGTAATGAGCCCAGGAAGCTGATGAAAGGACTGACAAGGCCAGACAAGGCTCCTTGCCTGTTCATAAATAAGACCTAGTGACTATACAACTGTTTTTGAGGAAGCACAGAGAAATCCTTGCAAGTAATGTATTGCAAAGGTCGTTAAAGTGATGGGCTGTGATGCCTACACTCAGTCTCGCTATTCCTTTTTATACTGAGATACAGGGATGCCTGTGCCAGCTGTTCGGACTGCTGGGTCAGACCAGGAAGGGCTACAGAGGTCTATAGCAGGGTCTACAGCAGAAGGTTGGGCCAAGGACCAATGTGAGTATAAGCTTCCTTCTCCAGCTCTGCTGCCTTGATGTAGAATAGTTGGGAAGCTGACATAGATGTCATCTGGGGGCAAGATACACCATATGGGCAACAGGAGTGTATCCCAGTGGGACCAGCATGAGGTTTGCTTTTCCGCTCATACACAACCTCACATACGGTCAGACAGAATCTCCTAATCAGTTCTGTGACAAATAATTTATGAAATCATTGGTATTCCTTCCTAACATCCAGAAGTTAATTGGAGAATCAAGCTGTGATGTGCATGTGTGTCAGTTTTCCTTTACAACCTTAAAATTTTTATAATTTCTTAAATAGCTATTGATAGCATTTCTATCCTCACAGATGTTAACCCTTTTCTGAATTATTTTAAACTCTAATCCCATGTTTACAACATTCTATTTCTGTATTAAACCAACAAATCAATAACAAAAAAGCCAAAAAACTGACAATAGGAAAAAAAAGGTCACAAAAAAAAGAACACAAAACTTATCTACCTATTAACTCCCCTTAGCTTCTTGTCTTACATTTCCTCTGACTCTTCCTTATTTGTCACAGGAATGTGAATACCAGGACTGAGTCACCTTTACTGCAGCCTTCCATCAAGGTTTCTGCTTTCTCATTAAATTAAGAGTCCTATTCTTTCAAACAATGAAACTCTCGGCCTGTTCCTAAAAGGGCAAGCACCACTGAGTAAAAGAAGGGGATGGAGTCTTTCCTACAAAAATGTGCTGAGGGAGAGCATGAAGAGATGACTGTATGTAAAGAGAGTCACCCGAGCATGATGTAACTCAGCATCACACCTGGCTCACTGCTATATAGAAGGCTTGTACAGGAGCTTCAGGTCCTGCTCCTGATCCCTGTGGTATGAATTGATATAGCACCACCAAAGCCAAAGGTGTTCCACAGATTTACACACCCAGCACAGCTACCTCAAACTTTGTCATTAGCTCGAAATATACATTTATCTGTTCAGACACTCAGAGCCATGAAGACTGCACCGTTTGTACTATTTATAGTCATACAAGAGGGTTGTGAGGTTTTTTTCCTCCTAAAAAGAAGGCACAGAGGAGATGCAGCATAAATCTATTGATGGATTAAATACCAGAGATGGATTTTATCAATTTAAATTAGAGTAAAGCTTTGTCACAAGAATGAATAGGAACTAAGTGGCCATGAATAAAATTAGAGGAAATGTTCTGGTTATCAAATCATTGAGTTTCTGGAAAAGTGTCCCCTGAAAAAAGAGACAATGCAGGGAAGAGTGGAGAACATTAAAAAATGCGAATGAAACACCTAATTAATGGGATACACGGAGTGAAGCCAGTAAGAAATGGGATAAAGTAGTCTGGGGAGTCTCCTGCAGTCCTGTGTGCCCACAGGAGAGAATACCTTGAAAAGTACCCAAAACATATTTTCCTCTGATTTCAGCCAGTGGGTACAAGTAGCTAAATGGAAGTGAGGAATGGTTAGCTAAAAAGCAATACCCTATATTTTTTATCATCTGTTGCTTCTATAGGTCATAGTAGAGCTGCTGTAGATGAATTTTTATACGAGTAGCATATCTGAATTTTTGAGCCAATGTGTATGGGAGTGTGGAATGACAGATGTTCAAAAGAGGGAGCGTCCACTTAAGTCAAGAGAAAAACTTTCATTATTTCAGATATTTAAAGTAAAGATTTATCTTTTCCTTATAACCTATAGTTTCATAGAATCATAAAATGATTTGGGTTGGAAGGGACCTTAAAGATCACCTAGTTACAACCCCCCTGCCATGGGCAGGGACACCTCCCACTGGACCAGGTTGCTCAAGGCCCCATCCAACCTGGCGTTGAACACTTCCAAGGAGGGCACATCCATAACTTCCCTGTGCAACCTATTCTAGTGTCTCATCACCCTCACTGTAAAAAATTTTGCGTGTCTCATAATTAAAAAATCACTGAAATCAGTGTGTTCATTCCTGTGTTCACATTTCTTCTTCTCGTTCTTCAATTTTGCATGAAATAAATGCTTTCCTGTTCTTTCTAACCATCTGCACACCTGATGTCTGTACTACCCACAGCAGCTTGTTCTGGGGATTTCATATGGGATAAATAAATGCTATGTTTTTGCTCCTAGGTGGCCAGAATTACTCAAAGACAGCAGTCACTGCTGAATGACTCAGGCTTAAAATCAAAAGAAAAAGGCATATGATTTGTCCTCATGACAATGCAAATTTAAAGCTTTATTTTCCTACTGCCAAGAGAAAAATCTATGTTTCAGTTATGGACATAAAATAGATAAAGTTTATCTAGGTGTCTGGTGAATTCGATAAAGCAGATATAGATAAAAATATTGGGGTGAACAACAATCCTACCATGACTCTAAACACATTCCAGTTCAATGGGAGTTTAAACTATAATGATTTGCGTAGCATTAAATAAACCTTCTTTCTTGAAGTCCAAATCTTAAATTCAAATCTTAAAACTTCAAATTCAAACCAATGCCTCTTGGCATTTTTGAGCTCAGGACCTTTCAGATGCTAGTGGTTTTCCTTAAGACCTTAAACACTCATAGCTTACTGGAGCTATGCTTATTAGACCACTGACCTGATTTCACCTCATCTCTAAGAAATAACTAACCAGATAATTAAGCACTTATGTACTTAAATGTAGAAATCACGATCAAGCTTCTTGGATGAGTAAGGCTTCTTGTGTAAGAAAGGAAAACAAGTTTAGGTATATGTGGTCAAGTGGATAGACATAAAATAATGAAGCTGATATCCTTCTGCATGTGTATGCCATTGTTCAGCAAAGAACATCATGGGAGCTTATTTAAGCTATGGCCTTTAAAAACAATTACTGTTAAACAGAGTTCATTGGGCTTTGTCGGGGTTTCATGCAGAGGAGAGATTATTAGTCATATTAAGACCACATACTAAAACCCGTGAAATTATTTTTTGGTAACAGTTTATTTTAAGGATTGATTCAATTATCACTGAATTGTGATGGTAGCCCCATGGAGCAGGTGTGGCAATCACAGTTGTGGAAGCATCATTCCTGATGAAGCTGGCTAATGAAATAAAGCTGTACCATACACCAATACATTTGTATTCTGAAGTTTTAATCATCACACATCAAGCATTAATGAAAAGCATTGCTATAGCAGTGCTGTTGCTAAAGAAAAGAGAATTTGAATGCTTAATACTATGTGTATGAAGTATAACAGAAGATAGATGAGAGAGATTTTGTCCAAAAGCTCTCAGGAGGAATGTCAACCTAAAGCTGTTTTTATAGACAGAAAAAAGGCCTAGATCCTTTTGTCATCACTCAGTTTCAACCCCTTGCTTAGAAAGGCTCAAGAATATTATGTATGAATACTCCATGGAGGGTATAATGATCAGCTTTTTTGAGGACTGTGAGCAGACCTGGGGATGTAAACGTGGATTGACAATGTGCAACTAGCAGGGGGAGAGAGACCATTATTGTATCTTATTACCAAAAGTGCTTAGCACAGGTTGGACAGAAACACATCTGTATCACTCAAAATTACTGTAGTACTTGCAAAGAGCAAAAGATCTTACAAATATCTGAGGCTTGGAAGGTGTTGGAAGGCATCTTGATCAATGTACACGAGGTTGTTGGCCTTCTCAATTCTTCTGCAAAGAGAAAATGGAACAGCAGATGAAATATTTCAGTATATTGATCTTAAAATATCTGCATTTGCTCCATGATACAGCGATACTATATGCTGAGATTTTCTTTTTGACAGCAGAGGATCTGCATGATTTCAAAGAGCAGCCTACCACAGACCAGCAGACCCCATCACCTTTTAATATCAGTAGTTGTTTAAGTTTCAGGCTGACCAAGGAAAGAAAAGGCCAGTTAGATAAGAAGATGGAAAAGACAAAAGGAGATTTCAAATGTTCCTTTATCACTATGAATTCTTCAGAGCTTACATGAACCAAACTGCAATACCTTTGATACTTGCCTATAATGAATCTTTATAATTGTCTCCTTTGAATTTAGATTGCTCATTACTTACATTTCATGTAGTTTGAGAAGGTTGGAAAACACATTTGCTTCTATGACCTCCAAGGCATCATTCTGTGAGATCTCTCTGAAAAAATAATTTAAAAGTCAAGATAGTTCATGCCACGGTGAAGCAGAGAATGGACAAGTGAAAAATTCGCGAGGACCTTCTCCATAGATTACTGATGAGTTAAAAATAAGGTGGATATCAGGTAAGAAAACAGACACCCCCACTCCCCCCGAAACCAATGATCTGCTACCAAGCCAAATAACAACATTCAGGAAAGCATATCTGCTGAGGCTGAAGCCTGTATCTGTAACTGCAGTCCTGCACCTCCTAATGTCACCATTGCCAGTATATTAGAAGGCAGGCCGTATCCATCACTGGCTATTGGATCTCTGATATCACTAGTTACCGACAGAGATTTAATGAAACCTTCTAACTTGGTAAAGAAAAGAGGGAGTGAAAGGTGACTGAAATAGGAAAGGTGGCTAAAAAGTTCCTAAGAAACGCGACACAATTTCAGCAGCAGGACATGATGTTGTCTTGATTTGATGTAAATTACAGAGATTAAAATGAAGGCAACAGCAGATATATCTTTATTAGCAGGAGCTAGAGACCACAGATGTGAAGAAGCCTTCCACACCTCAGAGAAAACCCTATTTTGTCTCTTCTGTATACAACTCCAGCCACAGAACTGCAGAATAAAACCGGCCAATTTTCTGTTATCAACACACCAGAATGCATCTGCTGCTTGTCCAGAATACATTTTTTGTTTTCTCCCTTACTATGTGGGATGGCAAAGAGATGGCTCAGGGCCTGGTGTAATTTAGAGCTCGGGAATTCTCCTGGTGAATCAAGTGGTAATTACTGCAGTGCAACCTGTCGTGATTCAATCTCTTATGCTGGCAGTGACTGGAAATTTGAGGCAAAGACAGCTATGCCAAAAGATGCCCCACTGCCATTTTTGGAAAGATGCAAAAATGCTATTTCTCAGGCGGAGGTCAACTGTAGGAAGTAAAATTTGTAATACAGATATAACTTGGTGGCAGTGTGCTCGGCTATTGGATTTTAATTGCAAAGTAGATGTGCACATGGATGACAACTTCCTGTTCCAGCTGGTAAGCGAGCCTATCAGGGGTAGCGCCCCACTAGATCTACTGTTTACGAACAGGGAAGGGTTGGTGGAAGATGTGGTGGTTGGAAGTCGTCTGGGGCACAGTGACCATGATATGATCGAATTTTCAATATGTGGTGAAGTCAGGAGGGCCGTCAGTGGAACCTCTGCCTTGGACTGCTGGAGGACTGACTTTGACTTATTCAGGATGTTGGCTCAGAGAGTCCCTTGGGACGCAGCCCTCATAATAGTTAGTGACCTGCTGTGCCACTTAGATCCTAACAACTCAGTGTGTCAGGATGAGATTCATCCTAGTGCTTAGGGAGCTGGCACAAGAGGTGGCTAAGCTGCTCTCCACCATCCATCCTGGCTAACTGGGGAGGATCCAGATGACTGGAGGTTGGCCAATGTGACGTCCATCCACAAGAAGGACTGAAAGGAGAATCTGGGAAACTACAGGCCTGTCAGCCTGACCTTGGTTCCTGGCGAGGTTATGGAGCAGATCATCCTTAGTGCCATCGAGTAGCGTGTACAAGACAGCTAGGGGATCAGGTTCAGCCAACATGAGTTTAGGAAAAGAAGGTCTTGCCTAACCAATCTGATCTCCTTCTATGACTGGGTGACTTGCCTGGTACACAAGGGGAAGGCTGTGGATGTGGTCTACCTAGACCTCAGCAAAGCCTTTGACACAGTCTCCCACAACATCCTCACGGAAAAGCTGGCAGCCTGTGGCTTGGACAAGTGCACCCTTTGCTGGGTTAAAAACTGGCTGGATGACTGGGCACAGAGAGTGGTTGTGAATGGTGTGGCATCTAGTTGGCGTTCAGTGACCAGTGGTGTCCCCCAGGGATCAGTACTGGGCCCAGTTCTATTCAACATCTTTATCGATGGCCTAGATGAGGGGATCAAGTCTACCATTAGTAAATTTGCAGGTGACACCAAGTTGGGGAGCAGTGTTGATCTGATGGAAGATAGGAGGACACTTCAGAGATACCTGGACAGGCTGGGTCATTGGGCTGAGGACAATGGTAGGAGATTCAGCAAGGCCAAGTGCAGGGTCCTACACTTTGGCCACAACAACCCCATGTATCACTACAGACTGGGGGATGAGTGGCTGGAGAGCGGCCTGGCAGAGAGGGACCTGGGAGTGCTGGTTGCCAGCCGGCTGAACATGAGCCAGCTGTGCCCAAGTGGCACAGAAGGCCAATGGCATCTTGGTCTGTATCAGGAATAGTGTGGTCAGCAGGACTAGGGATGTAATTCTGCCCCTGTACTTGGCACTGGTGAGGCCTCACCTCGAGCACTGTGTGCAGTTCTGGGCCCCTCACTTCAAGAAGGACATTGAGGTGCTGGAGCGGGTCCAGAGGAGGGTGCCGAGACTGGTGAAGGGACTGGAGGGAAAATCTTATGAGGAGAGGCTGAGGGAGTTGGGGTTGTTTAGCCTGGAGAAGAGAAGACTCAGGGGGGACCATATCACTCTCTACAACTACCTGAAAGGAAGTTATAGGCAGGTGGGTGTTGGGCATGGTCTGAAGCTGCAGCAGGGGAGATTTAGGTTGGATGTTAGGAAGCACTGCTTCATGAAAAGGGTGATTGTACACTGGAATGGACTGGCCAGGGAGGTGGTGGAGTCACCATGCCCGGAGGTGTTTAAGGAAAGATTGGTTGTGGCACTTAGTGGCATGATCTAGTTGATGTGGTGGTGTTAGGTCACAGGCTGGACTTGATGATCTCAGAGGTCTGTTCTAGCCTCAGTAATTCTGTGATTCTGTGATCTTTGGAATGAAATCTTGGATAAATAGCCAGCTTGCAAACTGGCCTTCATTTGTTCCTGGATATATTGTTCTTTTGAAACTGTATTGGTCACCAATAGATTTGAATATGCCTGACGTAAAATAATCAACCAGAATGATAGATGTATAGGCACAAAAATTCTTACGAGTAATACAAAAAGAATTTCACTTCCTTCTGACTAACAACTGAACCATACCTGACAAATTACCTCCCCATTTAAGACAAATAAAAGCCTTGCAAAAGAAGGTAAGTTGCTTCTCTGACCTTTTCTGCTTTTAAAAAAATGCCTCAGTGGTTTAATATTTTTTATTTTGGTAAGAAGCTCTCCCTCCTCCTTCCTCAAGGTTTTTACAGAAGAAACCCAACTCTCCTCTGCTCTGGGAGGTCCATACTGACTGGAGAACAAGAAAATCAAAGTACATGAGGACTGACAATAGGTGCTCAGTGGGGTGCAATGAGAACAGGATTTGTTTAGCAGTACTGAACCACCAGCTCTCATGTGAACATGCTAGTCTTTATTATTGAGGTTTCAACAACAACAAAATGCTTTGAGTGAGACTGGGATTCTTTCCTGCCATGCAATGTACACAGCCATTGCAAGGGATGTTTTGAAGATTTTTTATGACCTTCCTATTTTCTTTAAAAAGAATGCATTATAAGGTACACAGAGAAGCAATCACCCCCTATGCTTTATTTATATGATGGCACAAGTCACTTGCTTAACTACAGTCTCGAAGATTTAAAAACACGGGAAGTGTCTCAGACTTTTAAGAATCAGTTTGAGTTTGCTTGTGCTCTTTTTGGGTGGTCAGCAGTATATTCATCATTCCCCACAATCTAAATATTGATTGCCTAGGGAAAAAAAAAATCTCAGAAAAAGCAGAACATTTAATACCAACAAATCCATTTAGCCTGAAGAGATTGCATGACACTAAACAGCTCAGGGAAAAATGTTGCAGATTTTTTGGCCATATATAAAGGTAAAAAAAAATGATTAAGAAACCACTACACAGTAGTGACCTGACCGGACAGATAGGGCTGTCGAGGGTAATAATTTTTTATGATTCAATCTCCTATCTAACTTTGGAACATCTTGGACCTTTTTTAATGGAATGCTTAAAACTGGATGTTTCTGCATCTGGGAAGTGTTTTGGCTTTCTAAGAGTGAGATGGGTTATAGGCTTTGTTTCAATAGGAGAAATGGAAGATATGGATCTGATTAAAGTAGGACACGAGCAGGTCATGACACTTTGGAAAGCTTGGAAAATGCATGGTTAAGGAAGGAATGGAAGAAAGGTAGGAAGACTGGAAATTCTAAACTGTTTTTGCAAGATTAAGTTTTAAAAGAATTAAATAACATGAGGGGAATGTTTCAGAGATTTGGGGAATGGTTTGGCTTTCATTCTAATATTCCCATTCACAAGTACAAAGGTGACAATTTTTTTTTTTTTTTTTAAACAGGTAACCAAAATATGTCCATTTAAAATGATTTTTGCTGTCTTTCAGCTGAAGCAAACGACTACTGCAGTGGTTTTGGTTACAAGCCTCTCAAGACAAGTAAAGGGACCAAGAGGGAAAGTTGTCAATGGCAGAAGAAAGTAACCTTTCTGGTGTTGGACTTCATCCTATGTGTTTGGGGTATTGTGGGGGGTCAGGGAAAACAACAAGACCTTTAGTCCCCCACAGATAAATTGTGTATTCTCTGCCACACTCTCTCCAGGAAATTCTGTTGGTCATGACCTTACTCATCATTGCTCTTCACAGATGAATCCCAGTTTACAACACCAAAGTGCACTTTTCTGATGGAAGACCATTACTATTCTTGCCCTTTGGGGTGTCCATATACCTGTTACGGACTGCGATTCAGGTAAGAAGGATAAATTTTAAAAAACTAGTTCATCTTAGGAGATCAATCGCGCACTGCACACAATGGGCATTGCTAGTCTGGGTTTTGGTTGCATAATTTGTATGAACATTTCATATCTGGCAAAAAATGCACAACCTGATCATGGAAAACCTAAAGAACACCATCTTGGATACAGGTATCTCTGGCATTAAATGTTCACTCACATCAAACAACTGACTCATCAGACTCAGATCCGATGTAGAGGAGAGCAAATAATACCTGCAGCAGCAGCTACACACAGGAAAAAGGGATTGGTGGGTAGTATTTGTGTGATTTGCCTTACAGTATACATACACACAGATGATTGCTTATAATGCATATCTTATTATATGTCATCACAAGAGAAGATGGAACTGTTATTACATTGTTTGTTTGTAATGAATGATACCATTAGTTCTACCGCTACCTATCACAGCAAATCCAGACCACAATTTGAACATCATTTCTGATTTGTGCAAGCCTTTGAATGCATGGTGTGCGAAACAATTTGGGGCAATTTCTTAAAACGCTCAGAACCTCTGAAACCCCAA
>WEIS01039550.1:0-39005 GCA_013389965.1 Todus mexicanus
CTGTTTGTTCCTGTTGGTCACCAGGAGGGTTATTCCCCTTCTATAAATATGCGGGGGGAGTTCTCTGCGAGGCTTAAAGGGGTGCGTGCGCTTTGGCAAGAGCAGTGTGTGACCAGAACGGAGACTTATCATCGTGAGCAGCTCCTTGCTGGGCTCGAAGGCAGGGTGAGGGGGTGACTTTGGTAATCTGTGCCCTGACCCAGCTGCCCTGTGCTGGATGGAGGCAGCTCCTCTGAGCGCAGCCATCACGGGATGGAGCCTGAGAAGACTGAGGAAGAGATGGAAACTGCTGCATCCTGCTCCGAGTCTTAAATGATCCACGGTGTGACCTTTGCCTTAAGGGTGCTTGTCTGTTTGCGACAGATGTTAAGATCGGTGGCTGGAAACGTGCTGGGTAGGAGCCTTAAATAGCCGTGCAAAACACTTTGGCCACAAATACTGCCCCAAATCACTTTTTTGGTGCATCTTGGTCCAGTGTAAAAGTCAGGAGCCAGGGCATCACAGAAGCGGTTCTGCGGTTGGAGTTGCCGGGTAAATGGAGCTGGCTGCTATTTCAGAGCAGGTGTTGCTGAGGTCCCAGCGTTTCCCTCGTAGCTCTGCTGCCTGGNCCCACGAGCGTCACAGGGCTGAGGTCCCAGCGCTTCCCTCGTAGCTCTGCTGCCTGGTACGGGATGTGCTGCAGCTCCTTGGGGTCCGAGACTCGGGTACCTGATGATCTTCAGGGCTGAGCCAGGGGTGGTTAAGTTGCATCCATCAGCAGCAATCGCAGCATCACAGAGGGGTTGGAAGGGATCTCTGGAGATCAGCTACCCACGACCTGCTGCTAAAGTAGGGTCACGCTGGGCAGGGCACGTGGAGTTGGGCAAGATCTGTCTGTGAGTTCCTTTTCTGCAGCCTGATGTTTGCCTGGAGAGACTGGGCAGTGTGGAATGTGCTGGTCACAAATGTCTCTGCCTGTGTGGCTGCGCTGCCAGCGAGGGAGTCGGGAGGGCTGTGGGGAGCTGCAGGGATATGCTGGGACATGCTGGGATGTATCTCAGGGCTTTATCTCGGGGATCACTTGTGGCACTGGCAGGAGCTGCAATATCCAGGCTCCTCCTGAACAGAGGCTTTTCCTTACCGAGGGGCTTTGCTGCGGCATCAAAAATGTGAAAACCAAAGTGTGTGGGGAAAGTCTCTGGGGTGGTGAAAACCCCGAGTGTTGAGTTTGGTGAGGAACTGCCCTTACGCACGGTGCGCGCTGTCCTGAGGGCTCGCTTCACGGGCCGCAGTGCTGCGTTCAGTGGTTTGACTTTGACCTGTAAGAGGGCACTTTGTGCTTGGGCGTCACCTGGGACGGTGAACCAGCAGCTGGAGGTGAGCCCGTCAATGTTCAGGTTTGTCTCTTCAAGAAACACCCGTGGGCAAAGCCGGGTGATGCTGCTTGTGCGGCACCAACAGGCACGTGCTGCTGTGGGATGGGGTGCGGCTCAAGCGTCCACGCGCAAAGTTCGAGCATCAAAACAAGCCCTCTGCTGGATTCCAGCACTAGACAGAACAGGGGGTTTCGCTGGGTTTAAGCAGGAACTAGATGGAATAAAACCTGAGCGCAGGATAGGCTTGGTGTTGGTGTACCCAGCTGGAGGTGGCGGTGTGAGCTGGCGAGCAGAGCACAGCTTGAGGAGCCTGTCCTGGCATCTTGGCGGTGACGGGAGCTGCCACATCCCCGCCCGGGCAGCAGCAGCTCTGCAGGGCTGGGACATCCACCCAGAAAGGTCTTCTGGAGAACACCGCAGAGTTTGTACCGGTTCTGGTATAAATGATGTGTTTGCTTCCGTCCTCAGGGATAACTGGGTGGGCAAATGATTAACCCACGCAATATGCACAATTAAATCTCTTTGGTCACGAGGCCAGACACTTGTGCAGCCAGAGAGGCTACAAAAATCACTTGTGGTGTGGATGGCAATACTCAACTACCTGCTCTAGCTGGGACCGCTGTAGAACGCTGTAATTTGAATTATTGTTTGGGTTTCTGCCCTACGGTTGCTGGCAGCTCCCATACAGAATCCTTGCCTTAGCATTTATTTGAATGCTTAATTACTCTATAATAGCGCAATAATTACCGTGCGGCTGCAGAGGAATTACACGGTTGCCTGTACTCTGCAAGCCGGTGTCAGCCTCGTCTGCAAACAGATAATTACGAGGCTAACGTACCTGTTTGACTTCGGCGGCAATCAGCAGAGGAAGAGGAGCAACGTGAAAAAGGCAGTTGCTGCTTTTGTAAATGAGTCGTGCGAAATTCTGCGGTTGTGTTTTCACCTCCGTGATGTCAGGCAACATGAGCTGGAACCGGGGAAAATCCTGCTGGGGAATTAAAGGCTGCTAACGCTCGCTCCGAACCGCGTAGGTAGGTGCGGTGCCGCCTCGCAGCCCGTTGCTGCTTCAGATCGAGCAACTGAGAATATTTCTAAATGAGAACGTGTGAGTAACTTCAGGGTGGGCTCTGGCTGCTGCTGCGGGGCTCGGAGGCTGAGCAGAGAGCCACAAGGTGGCAATGTGCACAAGGAGATGAGCTGCTCCGGCTGCCTGCGAGGAACCTGCATGGGCTCCTCTCTCAGGCGATTTGTGCCAGGACGAGAGGGCACAGCCTGAAGCTGCACCAGGGGAGGTTCAGGTTGGACATTCGGAGGCTCTTCCTCACAGAAAGGGTTATTAAACCCTGGGCTGGGCTGCCCAGGGAGGTGGTGGAGTCACCGTCCCTGGAGGTGTTTAAGGCCAGACTGGATGCCACACTTAGTGGCAGGGTTTAGCTGAGTGGTGGTGGTAGGTCCTAGGCTGGACTCGATGATCTAAGAGGTCTTTTCCAGCCTTAAATTCGATGATTCTATGAACCTGCAGCTCCCCTCAGAAACCAGCTCAGGCAGCCTGGAGAGTCAGCTGCTGACACCGCTCCTGCTGCAGGAGCAGGCGCGGGATTTCAAGTGTCTTTCCCACTTCAGAAAGGTTTTACAAGTGTAAGAATGTAAATTTGTTTTTCCAAGATGGAAAAAAACCAAACCCCAAACAAACACAACCTGTAAGGGTGAAGATGTCTACTTCGTTTCACGCCGGTGGACATCCCTAGAGTTCATATGTTTGCTTTGGGTGCACGTGTTCCCCATGGAATATTTGGAGCACATGTTTTATGGCGTTGCCAGTCGCCTCCTTGATGTGACCGAGCAGCGCTTCCTCCTGGAGAGTGACGAGTTCACCCGTTGCGTTGCTCTGGGGAGAGCAGAGCTGGGTAAATCCAAGGAAATCCAGCTCGAAACCAGCGTTGGGGGCTGTGCTGGCACCGCAAGAGCGCTGCGTGCCCAGCTGGGACCTCTGCACTGCCTGGCAGCCGGGAAGCTGTGGAGGGACGTTGGTGGGATGATGTGGGGAGTCGGAGCAGCTCACCTGAGAGCTGTCGTCCTTGCACAGGGGCTGCTGGCCACTGGTCAGACCCTGTTAGCCACGTCTGGGACCTCTGATGAGCTGAGGTGGGCTGAAATGAGGCTGGGATCAGGGGCAGAGTGCTTGGTGTGAGAAGGCAGGTCCCTGTCCTCCTCCCAGAGCAGTACCCAGGCTGGACGCTGCCTGCCAGATGCCCGCCTTGGGGAGCTGAGGGGCTGGAGTCAGGCAACAGGAGCATCCCACAGGGGGAAGAGTCTCTTGGTCTGAGATTACTGGTGAGAAACAGAACAAAACTTACCTGGCTTGGGCTTGCTGGAACACAGATGTGAACTGTAGGAGATCTTGAGCTACAAGTCCTCAATGACCTCAAAATTGAGGTTAAACTCTACTGCCTTCCTAGCAGAAGGCTTTGTTGTTTGCTGGGCTTTTTTGGGGGCACACCATCCACAGAGCTGCTGTCGGTTCTCTCAAAGCAGACCTAGCTCATACTCACCCTCCTTCCCCCAGAGAAATAAGGCTTTGGGGTTCCCTGCTTTTCTTTACGATGGTAACTCATTTATTTGCTCTTTGGAAAGACTCTCCACAGCCCCTTCGGGACCGGCAGCGTGCTGCTGTGGGGCGGGAGGCTGCTCTGGTGCGGGGTGTTGTGCCAGGACAGCTCTTCAGCAGCGGGGACATCTGCGGTCCAGAGCTGCAAATCCCCGTCCAGTGGAGACCTTCGCCAAATCAGGAGTTGAACAGTTACCCACGTTCTCCTTCAGCCACAACCTGAAGCGTTAAGGCGCGTCGATGGGTTGTGAGCCCGCACAGTGCAGGGGGAGCATTAATCTTCTGGCAGAAAAAGCACAGCGAATTACAGCGTCTGCTAATCTGGGGGCTGCCTATCCCCCCCGGACATCCCCTGAACTCTTTGCCCAGGCGCTGCTGGGGAAGTGGCTGGGTTTGCTGCCTGCAAGCACCAGATGGCATCACCGCTGAGCAGAGTCAGAGGGAAGCTCAGCTTTGAGTCGTTCTGGGCATGGTTCCAGGCAATAATATCTTTTCCCACCAGTTGTGAGGGTTCTGAACTTTAGTTTGCATGAGGAGCATAAAAAAAAGCAAGTGTTTAAAAACCAGAATCCCTTTCCTCGCTTGTCTGGTGCTCAGGGGAGAGCTGGTTTGCAGCGCAGGGCTTCAGCCTGTGTGTGAGGAGACAGGGAGCGCAGGGGTGCCCGGAGCCTGGGGGGCTCGGTGAGGGGCTGGGGTCCCTAAATAGGCACAATGTCAGGGTCACCGCCTATGTCATCGACAGCATGAGATGAGCAGGGCTCTGAAGGCATTTTAATACTTCTTGCCATGTGGAGAGCAGGGCCAAACACCCCAGCAGCGCTGACCACGGCGGCAAGGCTTCTCCGACATGCCCAGCGCTGGCCGCCTTCTCTGTGTGTTTCCACCCCTCCGACCATTATACAAGCATCATACTGGGGACCTGCAGCTGAAATTCCACCAGCCAGCGACAAAGAGCTCCCTGCAAATCCCCTGGGAAATGCTCACAAGGCCAGCGCTGGGTTCTTGACTCCTGAATGCCGGCACCCACCCTGCTGCAGCCATCTCCCAGCATTTCGAGGGAAGATGTAGAGGCCGGAGCCAAGGCGTGCTGCTGCTGTGCTGGGAACCCGGCAGCAGAATGGGCCACTGGAACCCACCTGTCCTGTGGGGAAAGTCAGCCCTTCAAACCTAAAGAGGACACTACAGAGAAGCTCCGCTCCTCCAGCGCGGCGCCTTGGCGGGGCAGGGCGGCAGGAGGCGAAGCTGCAGCGGCGCTGCCCAAGGCACCCACGAGCTTGAGCCACTCGATCGGGAACAATCGCGTTTTCTGTGGCTTGATAAGGGCCCAGTTCAGCACAGAAACAAACAGCGAAGATGATGTTCCTCGCATTCATCTGCGGCCCGCGAGAGAGGAAAGCGAGCTTCAGCAGCCCAGATGCTTTCCAAATGAATGGCAGGGCTGGGTGGGCAAGTCAGAGGCTCTTTGCTGAAGAATAGAGCCCTCAGTGTCTGCGCTGCAACACTGCTCCCCTTCTGCCCGTCTGTCTTTGGCTCTTTGTTATGACAACATCTGTAGCTGTGAGTAAATAGCCCGAGGGGAGGATACATCTTGCGGGGCTGCGGCAGCAGCAGCCTGGGCAGGGGCCAGATGCCCGCATGGACTGTGCCGCCTCTGTCCCAGGCCAGGAGCCGCGGCCAGGGCTCCCAGAGCCCCTCGCGCTGCGCTGGGCGGTGTTGCTCAGCACCTCATCGCCCGGCTCCTCATCCTGCACGCACCGCAACAGCCCCGGGTGGCTCCTGCGGCTCTGCTGGTTTAGGGCAGCCGAGCAGCACCCCAGGCTGCAGCCGAGGTGGGATGTGAGGAGTTGTCCAGTTAATCTGGGAAACACTCGTGCTTTCTCTGGCCAGCTCCCTCCAGGTGCTTTTCTCAGCTGTGCCAGTTCTTATAAATGAAAGCTGTAAATACTTACTACGGGATAAAGGCTCAAACCTGCCGGGAGAAACTTGTGTCATCAAGAAGGACTCGAACCCTGCTGCGCTGGCAGCCGGTGCCACCACCTTGTCCTCCTCCCAGCCAGCTCCAGCCGAAGCTGGTCTCAAAGTGAAGGAGCGGAACGAGGCAGGAGAAGGGAGGGCGATGGTTCGTGCCTGCCAGGGGATGGCTGCCAGGAGCCGGGCTCTCGCAAACCCCCAGCGATGCGGGGCGGGAGATTGACAGCGAGGTGCTCACGAGCTCTGCGGCGTCCAGAGAGCAGCTAAATGTCACCCGGCTGCAGGAGGGACGCAGCCCAGGCCGACAACCTTCTCCAAGCAGCTAGAGTGCCGATATCGGTCCGGGTGGCATTTCCCTGCTCGGGGAGCCGGCTAATGAGCCAGTGATCGGCTGTGAGTGCACCGTCAGAGCATGCTCTTCCCAAAGGGAAAGCCAGGTCAGGTACACTTGCCAAATAAATATCATCGTGAACTGTTAGGCTGCAAGAGTAAACTTTGGAGGATGGGCTTCATCTCTCTTCCCTTTGGCTGCCGTGGTACAGCTCTCTAAATTAACGTGCCATCTTCCTTGGGACTCTTTCCAGCAGCCCTGGGTCTCCTCCAGAGCTGGTGGAACTTCTGCCGGGTCACGCTGTGTTCTTAGGGAAGGGCTGGACACACCTCGCAGGTGAGCTCAGCTCAAAGGTGGCTTTATCCGCAGCATCCTCGCGTCTAATGGTGTCGGGACATCCGCGCTGCGGTGCGTGGTGCCGTGCAGGCGTGTGGAGTGAGGAATCTGTCTCCAAAGCGCTGATGAACTCGTTAGGCAAAGGCCAGGAGGGATCCCGCGGAGCTGCCTGGGGTCAGCCGGCAGTGCTGGGCACGGAAACCAAGTTCAGCATCGCTGGTGTGAGCTGGAGCTCAGGGGAAATGCTCTTAGGTGAAATTTTGCTTAGACCTGTGATCAAAACACGCCCTGTAGCTCCCTGGGAACAGAGCCCTAAGGTTAGTGGCTCTGGGCCTGCAGAAATACAGCTGGTTTCGCACACCTAGGGACATGTTTGCATCGTGAGGAGTGGATTTTAAATCCTCTGTGCCATTCAGAGTCTTGCTGTGGGCTCCCCTTTCCTCCCCAGCTCAGCCGGGGGGCTCGGGGATCTCCTCTGCTGTCCTGCCATCTAGCCGTGCGCTCAGCAAATGCATTTACTGATGGTTGCTCAGCCCAAAGGAGGAGCATGGGCCAGTTCTTGCAATATAAATACTTTTCCCTATGTTCGGTTGAACTGCAGCCTCTCGGATGAGCTGTGTAATCATCGCTCCAACTGAACTTTGCATCTGTTCTCTTCTTCAGCCTGCACCTTGTGCACTGGGCTAACACGTCGTGCTCCTGTAGCGCAGCCGGGGAGGAGCCAGGCACCGGGTTTCTCTGCTTCACAAAGCGTTGGAGAGAGCTGCCTGGAAGCCTAGGGGTCCACAGCTTGTTTTGCAGCTTTCTTGTCTTTATTTGCAAGGCTAGTGGGTGAGGGGGTCTTCAAGGGAAGGTGTCCAGGGCAGACCATGCCCGCGAGTCCTGGCGCAGCAGCGAGCACGCTTAGCAGCCGTCATCTCGACAGCTCACGGCTGGAAATTCAGCACTGGCATTGGCATTTCATGTCAGAAATGTGCGCGTTGCTTGACAGAAAATAGCCAGTGAGGGTGAGGAAGGACGGACACAGGGCCACAATTCAGGCCAGTGTCGCTGTCACTGACCCGCTGACGCTTTCCTGGACTCTGCTTCCGAAAGAGGCTCTCGAGGGTGCTGTGAAGTCATCCCTTGGTGGCTGGTTCTGGCAGTTAATTACTGAGCTTTCTAAATGAGCATCTCTGTTCTACGAGCATCTGAAGAGCGGCACAGCTTCGCTCGGGCTGCTCATCCTGCTGGGCTGGGGCACGGAATTTCACCAACCTGAGCCTTGGGCGTGTTGGTCTTCAAACCACGGCCCCGAGTGCTCTTCCTTGGGCTTGCCAGGACCCCTCCACCAAGTCCTTTCTGTTTACCTGCTGCCTTTTTTCTGTGTGTATTTGGACTCCGGTCCCCTTGGGGCACGGTCTGTGTTACGCCTGGCACAATCTCAGCTGTGGCCAGACAGCGTTGCCATCGTGCTCACAGCTGAGGTTGCAGCTGATTTTTTTTTTTTTCCCCCTCCTTGGGAGGCTTGACAGTAGATTTTGTTTCTATTGAGCATAAAGGGAAGACTTTTAAAAGCACTGGAGACTGTAAGGAACCTAATTTCCCTGGCAGGTTGGGTGCCTAATTGCCCTTTGTGCCATTAAAAAACATCTCCCCATATGCGTCGTGTTTTGTTTGTGGGCTCTTCCCTCCCTGGACGGGCAAAAATCGATTGATCAGTGTTTGTCACGAAGTTAGGAACAAACATCTCCGGTCTCCTTGATGCATTGATGTCAGCACAGCGAGTTCTCCTCGCCGGCAAAATTAGTTGCGCAGTCAGCAGGAGGTTTGTGAGAACAGAGACCGTGGGTTTTGTTTGCACAGCACCCAGGGCTGGCTGAGACTTAAATAACAAACCAGCCCTCCCTGCCCACAGATCTTCTGACGGCGGCGGCGGGTTCTGGTTTTGTTTTAGGAATTGTTGTTTGAATAAAAGGTCATTTACTGCGGGGAAAACAACGCTGCGAATGTCCGGTGGTGCGCCACACACTGGGGGTTTTCAGCGGGCCCACAAAAGAGGTGGTGTGCGGGAGCTGTAAACAGCCCTGGAGCACCACGTGTGCACAGGCGGTGGGAAGCCACGGGTGCTGAGCACCCCACTCAGCACCTTCACGGGACCCAGTGCTGCAGGGAGGTGTAGGATGCTCGGCACCTTCACGGGACCCAGCGCTGCAGGGAGGTGTAGGATGCTCGGCACCTTCACGGGACCCAGCGCTGCAGGGAGGTGTAGGATGCTCAGCACCTTTGTGGGACCCAGTGCTGCAGGGAGGTGTAGGATGCTCAGCACCTTCATGGGACCCAGCGCTGCAGGGAGGGGGAGGATGCTCGGCACCTTCACGAGGCTCAGCGCTGCAGAGGCACCTGGGGTGCTTGGGGTGCTCAGCACCACAGGGCCGGGTGAGCAGGGAGCTGTTGATCAGTGCAGACAAGAGCATCCTACCCTGGCGCTGTGCAGGACCTCCTGTGTGGCTGTGCCCTGGCCAAGGGAAGGAGAGCTGGGGAGAGCAGGGCTCTGGTGCATCTGCCTTCTCTCACCCCAGGGAGCTCGCTCCTGCTGGGTGCCGAGTCCTCGCTCTCTCGATTCGCAAGGCCCAGATGCCGTTGTCGCTGGGCTGTGGTGCACGCCTGGAGCGCAGGATGCGGTTGGTGAATCAGGGGTTTGTATTTGAACTGGCAAAACCAGAGGTCGTTGGGCGGCGCATTCACCGGGAACCGCTGCTGGCTCCAGAGGGGTTGGTCCCATGAAAGCCTCGGGCTGGAACAGCGCGGGTCTCGGGCACTCGGGGCAGCTCCACCACCGTGGATGCTGCTTCGCCTGCAACCTGTGTGTGGCCAGAAAGCACCAAGGGCTGGGTGTCGGCTCCTGCGGGCACCTTCGCCTCCCTGCCTGGTGTGCGGAGGATGGCGAGATGTCTTGCTGGCAGTTCTGGGCGCTCCCAGGTGGCCCGTGATGCGCCTCTTACCTGCTGAGCTCTCACAGCTTCTACCTGTCTCTCTGCCTGCTAAATTCCCGTCTCGCAGGGGTGTGGAGCTCTCTTATGTTTTGCTTCGCTCGCCTTCAGCGTTTGTGTGCGGTGTTTAATGTGTGTAAACAAGCGCGTGCTGGCAACTCTAACAAAAAGCAATTATTGCTTTCCCCCACCTCCGTCTCTAATGTTTCTCGGGTTTCTGCCGTAACAGCGGGAGGCAAAAAAGTGTGCGAAATGGAGAGATATATTTTTAATTTATGGGGAGCTCTTAAAAGGCTCCTTTAGGTTCAGATTAAACCCTACGGCAGGTTCAAGGGAAAGTTTGAGAAAATCAATTTTCCCAGGCTAAAAGGAGCAAAACCACTGCAGTTTATACGGCGTCCTTTGTTACTCGAATCAATAGCCCCGCTCCCCTGAATGGCTGAATAATCACTTTTTTATATAATGTTAGTACACACGCAGACTTATCTCCTCCAGACTTTGTTGTTGGACCGGCAGTAAAATATTTCTGACCATTAACAGCTTCTTCCTCTTATCCTTGTTTAATTTTTTTTCCCTGTATCTGAGCCTTGCTCTGAGCTGGAAATGCGGTGATTGTTCCCTGCTGGGGCGCTGGCGTCAAGCAGGAAAACATTTCAAATTAATGTTTTTCCAAGAAATCGCGAGGAACGCCGGGCGCAGCAGCACCGCAACGCGGCGGCGTGCGGGCTCCTTTTCGGCTGGGAATGTTCTGAAACGCTCTGTCCCGGAGTCGGTAGCGGTGAGAGGAACCTGCACCCGTCTCAGCAGAGGAATCTGCTGGGGTAAAGAGCCTCTGAGGAAGCGCTGCTTGTGCGTGTCCTGCCCTGGGCCAGGCGGGGGTTCCTTTGGCTGCAGAGGCTGTGACCAGCCCCATCCCGCTTGCCCTCTGCGAGAGGAGGGATTTTCCTTCCCGCTATTCCCACCCCAGGACAGGGAGGAGAATATTTGTGCACACAGAGGCTGCAGACCCCCAGCAGGTACCCGCGCGGTAGAGGCGCGATGGGAGGGACGCTCGAGCAGAAGCTTTTTGTTGTCTTGGATGGCTCTGCCGTCTTAATTAGGATATTGCAAATCGCCTTGCGAGGACATGATCCCTTCGAGAAGCGGGCAGGAGAGGCTGACAGCAAACAAAAGGCTTTCTCTGCATTGTTTCAGTAATTCGGACTTATTACCGCTTTGTATTTTAAGCATCACCTTTTCCACTCGCAAACAGTTGCGTTATTAAAAGGATGCTCTCGGCCGACAGCAGCCTCGGCGGTAGCCGGCGGGGCTAATAGCCTGACATTTCAGCTCACCCACGGCTAATCAGCCGAGCGCGGCAGCGCATCGGGCAGAGCCATTAGGGACGCGTGGCTGCGGCGCGGCGCCGCTCCGTGACCCGCTGCGGCCGCCTCGCTGCCTGGGCACGTGGAGAACGGGCCGGCCGAGCACTGGAAGCACCGGACCACCGAGGCAGGAGCCGCTCTGCAGCGGCAGGTCTGGTCAGCACCCCCTCTTCCCTCCCAGCTTCTGCAGGAGGCTTTCTCCAGCTCCTGAGTTGTGGAGACCTTCTGCAGGGTCACCCCAAATGGCCTGTGGGCAGCGGTTTCCACAGCTGCCCGTGCCTTCCTGGAAGCTCACAGAGGTTTGAAGCAGCCACATGTTGTGTCCGATCTCTCTGGGATCCTCCAGTGCCCAGGTCTGGGAGCCCCAAAAAAGAACAAAAAGGAAGGAATAACTGTCGTGCCTCTCAGGTCTCCTGCGTGGCAGAGTCGCTCATGATATTTCTTAAGGCGTTTGGGCTTGTTGGCTGCTGAGGAAACAGCATTTGTGCTCTGGTGCTGGCCAGGTTTGCACCTGCAGCCTGGTGAGGAAGAGCCCAGGATCTGGCGTGTCCCTCCCTGGACCTCTGATGTTGCCCAGGATGGGAGTTCAGACACGTCTCGTTCTGCAAAACGCTCTGAGGTGTATCATCAGAAATTAACTTGAGTATGAGGGTGAGGCGGTCTGGAGCACATTGGAGCTCAGGACAGGCGGGTTCTGGGCTGAGAACCAGCTTCTGCGAAGGTCTTGGCATGGGCTTGGCACAACAAGGGGAGAAAATCCCCCCTTGGTGTCTCGCTAGCTGGCCTCTGTGTGGTGGAGCAGACACAGCAGAGGCTGACCTGCACGGGCCATCCTCTGCTTCCTAGAAAGCTCAGCTGATGTTGCTGCCTTTCCAGGGCTGCACCAGGGCTGAACCTTCCCCACGTGGCCTCTTCTCCGGCAAAACCAGCCTGCCTGGGGCATCTCCACTGGTGACTTCTCTCTGGTTCACGGGGAGCCTCCGAGCAGCTGCTCTGGCTTCACCAAGGGCACCGGCCACTGCCTGTCCTTGCCCGTAGTTAACAGGACAGGACTGCAAAGGCGTTGGGGCTTCTTTGCGGCTTTGCCTTTGCGAGGAGCTTTGCTGCTGCAGAGCACGTCCGAACCACGTGGAATCGTCGGAGAGAGGCAGGTGAGGTCTCTGCTAATCTCCACTTCAATCTCCCGGTGATTGAAGTATCCGGTCGCAGCGATGGCATGAAGAAGTCAATGTTGTGTGTGGTTCCTCCAGTGCCCACTTAAAGATAATGTGTTTTCATGGACACAGTTCAGCATATAAAAGACAACTTTCCACCTGGTTACGGCACCTTGGAGTAAATAATGAATGCTAGGACTCTTTTTTTCCCCTATTTTTTTCCTCCCCAGAAAGTGAAATAGAAGTAGCTTAGTGTGACTGACACTCCTGTAACTAAACATGGCCCGACACCAGCCGAGATCACCGAGGAAAAGGCGCAAGGTGTTTGCAAAGCAAACCCGGTGTCACAAACAAGCGTTTCTCTGCGGTCTGTCCAAACCAGCAGCGCTGCCTGGACGCTACGCGTGAAACTGGGGGGCTGTGTCCCCCCACGGGCCCAGGCAGGTCTTATTTCTAACTGAGCTGCCATGGGGATGGTCTGGGGAAAGAAACTGGTCTGGGATATGATCATTTTTGCCGCTGGGGATGATTCGGTGAGATCTTTATTTGCAGTAGCTGGGGTTTTGTGAAGCTTGGAGCAGAACATCCTTGTGTCCTCTGGGGCCTTGTCCGAAGAGCTGGAGCTTGGGAGAAAACATCGATTTTTCTCAGTTCCTGTGGCCGCTGGCTCCTGATGCCAGTCGGGATGTCTCGGCCTTCTGGGGTTAATTAGACATCCCTATTTCAGCACAAACTTGCGGCTGCTTCAGACAAGCATTGGAAATCCAAACCCTGTCCTCTCCCGTGCGCTCTCGGTGCACCCAGCTCTCTTGCTACAGCAATTAAATTGTCCCCATGTATAGTTTGGTGTCATATTAGACTTCTAACCTGGCTGCTGTAAATACTGTCCACACAGACACTAACTTCAGCAAAATATTTTACGGGTACCTTTTCTTTGCAAGGTTCACCCGGTGGCTGGTGACGGGCAGCAGGTTGGCCAGGAATGGTTAAAAGTACGGTTAAAAATAAGAACGGTTAAAAATAGCTGATAGACTTCACCGTGGCGGGCGCTTAACACCACCCATCCCATTTATCTGTGAGCAGAGGGTGGGAGGAAAGAAGTGAGCCAGAGCTGCGAGGGCGGTTTAGCTGCTCTGTGCCTCTGCCCCTGGTGTGCATACAGCAGGGATATGATCTGGACAGGGAGGTGTTGCCTTGCTCCCTGGGCTTGCGTGTTCCAGATGTAACACAAAAACCTTCCAGTGCGTGAATTTCGGAGGCCTTTGGAGCTGTGGCTGGAAGGAGGACACCTGGGGCACATGCTGAGAATGAGAGGAGTGAAAATCTCCGGTGAGAAAGCCCCCTGGGGTGTCGCAGCACGTCTTATGCCATCACCAGGAGGATACCTATATATCTGGCCTGCTGTTGGCTATGGCTTCTCATCCAAATAATGCCTCTTGTCCCTCACGCCTGCCCCGGGTGGATCACTTGTTAGGGAGCTGAGAGACCAAGCAGCGTGTCAGGGCTGGATTTGTGCTGCTTCTGAGCTCCCGCTGCCTGCGGGAGCCGTCTGTTAATGGAAACGCTCTGACAACTGCTTGGGTTTGGGGGAAAGAACGAGGAGAAAGCACGGACCGAGCATCTTTGTTTTCTGGGATTTTTCCTCATTGGCTTAATTGCAATAACGTTTATATCGCATAATACAGTGCGGCAGGGTTGTAATTTTCCTATCATCTAAATTGCAGGCTGAAAATTGTGTGAAGAAAGGACTGTAGAGAATGAATTGCTGCTTTCAAAATGACTACTGTTCACTGACAATGTGACCGGCAAATGGGTACCCGAGGCAGGGCGGGTTTGTGCGCGGCGTCAGTGAACTCTAGCATGGCGTTTCCAAACGCTGAATTAATACATTTTTAACTCTGAGCTGCCTCCTCTCTTCAAACACGCCTGATGCTTCCTGCAGGCACTCAAAAAAAAAAACCCACCCCAAAACCAAGGGGCGTGCTCAATATGGCTAATTCTGGGTCTGTTACGGAAGGAGATACAATGAAAAGGGACTTTGAGTTCAATTTCCAAGCTGCTTTAGGTGATTTAGGCCCGTTGTGAAACCCCAGAGCTTCAGCTCTGCCCTCAAGTGCCCGCCGGCCTTGGTACAGGGGAGAGACGGGCTGAACACGCTGCTGGAACATGCTGTGGAATCTCCTTCTGCTTAGACACTTGAATGCGAGTAGGTTATGGAAATCAAAACCACCGCAGTTCAGAAGGTTTTAACAGGAATAAGTCACGTCTGAATGTAGGGGTTTCGAAACGTGCCTGCGTTCTGTGCTCGTAGACACGCTCCCGTGGTTTTCAATAGCTTCTGCTGGGGCTGGGGTGGTTGTTTACACATTTTGACTGCTAATAGTGGGGGGTTTTTTGCTTAGTTTTAGAAACATCACTGTTGCAAAGCTGGCTTTTTAAGGAGGAGCTCTGTTTCAGAAAGCAGACGGTGGCTGTGTGTCATCGAGGTTTTCAGAAGGGCTCGCTGGACTCCCGTGTGGTTGGTGCCATCGTCCCATCCCGTTTGGGTCTGAGTTTTGCACGCACCTCCTGTAACATCTCGATGTTCTCATTCCATCCCGGACCAAAGAAAGGAGTTTATTTGACGAATGAGCGTGGTGAGGGAGAACAAAACCCAGACCGCCTTGCTGCAGTACGCTCCAATTTGCTTTCAGGCGTTTCTGGTTCAGTCAACTGCCATGTGCCTGGTGCTCCGATGCATTTTAACGTGTCCAGCAAAGCATCAAGCGCCCTGCATGCTGCGGCGAGGCAGGGAGCAGGTCCACAGCAGCCTGGGAAACTGCCCATTTAATTAGAGGGTTCTGCCAGGGTACAAAAAAGTTGAATGAACTTGTCTTCTCGCGGACTGGTCCAGCTCTGTGCGTGAGGTGTCTTATCCCCATCTTGCTTCCAAGCTTCGTTTTAGCTGCCAGGAAAAACTATTCTGATATTTGGTCCTCGTTTCAGTTTTGATTCGCTATTGCACGACACCATCAGGGCTTGGTTTTCTTCCCTAAAGGTACCAGACAAGGTTAGTTTGGTAAAAAGCAGCCCGTGGCGCGCTCGCCCGTGCTCTGCTTGGCCTAAATTAGTTCTGTAGATGTTGCTTACAGCAAGCATTAAGCTCCTTTTGCCAGATAAAGGAACTAAACGTGCTGCGTGTAAAGCCTCCTGCATGTGTAATTCTGCCACGAGAAGTCCCAGGCAGCTTTTGATTATTTAAACCTTAATTTTTTTTTTTCTTCCTCCCCTGACTTCCCACTGGAAGAACTTTTCTTTTCCTTTTTCTTTCTTTCTTTTTTTTTTTTTTTTTTTGCATGTCACCAGAGCCAAGACCTTAAAGTTTTGAAGCACCAGGTGAAGAAAGCAATTTCATGGTTCACGCCACCGTGAATGTCGCGTTGTAATCTCCTGCGAGCAAGCCCCTTCCGCTTCAGGTCGGGATAATGAAGGGTTTAACTTTTCGGTTCCGTCAAATTAGCGGTGGGAGCGAGGAGAGGGGCCCGCTTCCCTCTCAGCGCCGCGGAGATTGCCTGCGCGGACAAATAAGTGAGCATTACAGGTGATTCTTTCTCCGCGCGGAGGTAGAGAGCTCCCATTTATCGCCATCAAATGCATTAAGCTGGAAGTCAAAGCCCTCGGCTTTCTGCTCGCTGCTAGCCTGGACCAGAAGACAATCAAACCATAAGGGTCATTTTCTGCATGAGCTAACCTTTTCCTCTCCTCCGGTTTGAAGCCTTTGTTGACAATGAGATGCTCAGTGGGAACATTAAATTAACACTTCATATTCGTGGCTGTAAATTTACTGGCAAGCTGAGGAAAAGTCAGGGAAAACAAACACTCCATCATTTCTGCTTCATTTAGCTGCTGAATGGGGACACTCTCACCTGCAGAGAAAAGAGGTCAGGGCAAACAGGGATAATTTTAATCTGACTCTCAGCCTAGTCTTTAGTGGCGGCGGATTGTGTTGCATTCTGCGCTGAAAGTAAAGGTGAGAGCGAGGTGAGAGCAAGAAAATGGATAAGTACGATGTGAAACGCTGAAGAGACCTTGTCGCAGGCAGGCAGGGCTGGCTGGGCTGGTTACTACGGAAACTAGCGGGCTAAATACTATTAATTTTGCAAACTACAACATCGGTTCGCCCTCGGGTAATGGCCGCGTTGAGATTTCCTTGTGCCGGCCGGGAGATAACACCGAGTTCCTCTGCTGAAGCTTTCAAAAACAAACTGTTTATCTTCGGCTCGGAGATAACGATGCCGGGTGGTGACTCCATCCCAGTTGTGTTCCATGTCCCCTGCCTCTTCCCCAGGTTGTGGCGGGGGCTGATGGGCAAATCGTGCCCCTTTGCCGCGGCGCTGACTGACGTGGCAGCGCTCGGTTGTTGGCACCGGCCATCGGCGTGCGTGGCATTGGCGCCCGAGTGCCCGCAGCCCTCGGGGCATCTCCACATCAGCCGCTCGCAGGGCTTGCCTTGTTCTGCCAGCAAACAAATGTTAGAAGCTCTGCAGGAAGGGGAACCTTGATTACAGCACGTGTTTGGGGGGCAGAGCGAGACGGTCGGCCGAGGCGCGTTGGATCTGCAGCGCCTGCTTACGTTGCTTGATACCCACGCTTGCCGAGACGCCGACACTAAAAGGGTTCAGGCACCGGGATTATTTTTGGTGGGTGCTGCTTCTCGGGCAGGATTCCAGCCCAGTGAGTGAGGAGGTCCCACTGTGGGCGCAGAGCAGAGAGGCCAGGTGCTGCAGGTGCAGGACGATGTTGCCCGGGGGGTCGCGGTGAGCTGCCTGGTGGTCCCCGCGGCCTGAGAACGCCTTGTGCCGGTCCCGCCTCATTTCCCGCAGGGCAGCGGGGTCAGGCTGGTGTTTAGCCCGTGGTAATGATCTCGTTAGGGAGCTGAATGGACCACCAGCCGCCCCACCAAGCAGCCCCGGGAGCACCCCGCCAGCCCCGAGCATCCCGGGGGCGGTGGGAGAGCCGCGGGCGGGAGGCGGCAGCAGGGAGAAGGAGATTAGGCAGCTGAGAAAGTGACAAGCCGATAATAGAAAACACTTTCAATAGTCGTAATCCTTGACGTGCAAGGACAAACGGGAACGCTTTTGTTACCCGGTTCGGATTAACTTTCAGTTCAGGAGGAAAACTTGACGTAAGTCGGCGTGCCCGCGCCTGCTGGCGAGCCCCGCGGAGCCCGCGGGTCGTTGCCACTGGGGAGCCGGGGGCAGCGCAGGCAGGGAGCGGCGCAGGGGTGGAACGTGAAGCACGAGGCGACTTTCCACAGTTCTCTTCTCCTCCGATCCCTTCTGGGGTGGCTCTTTCTCCTCTGCGGCGTCGCCAGCGGAGCTGGAAGAGTCGTTCAGTGAATTTCTTGGTGCGTTCAGGAGAACGCAGGCTCCAGCAGGAGCTTTGCAAAGCAGGCTGGTCGGATGGGCACGCGACTCCTCGCGGAGGGCGACAGGGAAAAAATTGTGTGGAGCAGTCACGTTTTTGTGGTAATTGAAGATGTTACAGGGAGTAGCAGTAAAGAGAACTGTGCAAAATAAGAATATAGTTCCAATATAACTTAATTTTGGGCCAGGTTGCTTCCTGGCCCAGTCGCAGGGCATTGCAATGCCCTACAGCAGTGCTGCAGATGTTTGAATTAGCTTTTCTTGCCTGCCGACAGGCCGGAATAAATGTCTGTTTACCCGTGCTTGGGAATTTGGATCACGAGCAAGGGCCTGGAGAGGAAAAGATGCTCCGCTGATGGCAAGAATAGGAAGGTTTTAAGATCCTCCAAGCAAATTGGGGGGAAGAGGAGGAGGAGGGTCAATTAGCTGAGAATCTCTGCGAAGGTAACCAAGTGTTGCCGGGAACACCACGCATGGCTTCTCCTCACTGCCGGGGAAGAGGCGGCTGTGAAACAGAGTGAGAAATGAGCCGCATTAGCCAGCCTAATGAATTCGCAGATTGTTTGCAGGCTAGGGGCGCCTGACATCCTTCCGAGGAGGGCAGAGGCAGCACAGCACATCCCCCCGCCCGGGCATTCCTGCTGGTGGCCAAGGAGATGAGCCAAGGCTCCCTTACAGGCTGCGGCCGAGGGAGGAGAGAAGAATGAGGGCAGGCTCCCGGGCAGCAGCCCCGGGCTGGGGGCAATGGTGCGACACCCCGGCAGGGCTCCCGAGCCTGGGGTTTATCCAGTGGGGGTGGTCGGCAGTCGTACCTTGGACTCTGCTGTGCTGGGGAGGTGCTGCAGGCAGGTGGGGAAGCCTGGGAGGTACGCGTCTCCTTCTCTCTCCTAGCTGGAGTGAGCGTTTGCAGGTGTTGCTCGAGGTGCTGCCTGTCCTGGGCCAGGCGCCAGGACCCGCTGGTGCTGTGCTGCACCCCGGCCGGGGAGGCTGGCACCCCCTGTGCCTCCTTTGCCCCTGCCGTGCAGCTCTCTGCAAGGCTGAGGGCACCTCCCCAGCCTCACAGGGCACATCACTTTATGAATCCACGATGTGTGCAAGATCATTAACTGGGGGCCTTTGTTGCTTACCCAAGCCTGATGGGAGACAAGGGTCGTTCTGGAAGATCTGAGGAGGACCACGTGTTCTTTCTGAACCTCAGTCATTGATGGGGGCCTCGAGTCAGTGGCAGCTTGTGTTGGAGTTTTAGTGCTGGATTTATGAATTTTGGCAAAAACAGGGTCTCTGCTGCCAAGCCAAGCTGCAAAGTCGCTGCCTGCCCACTGCAAGAGCAGGAACAGGGTGGTCCCCAACCACTGCTTGAACTTCAGATGCTGAGTCAAGTCTCCCACTTGGCTGCTCCTAGCGACCCGTAACTGCTCCTGTGCTCTAGAGCTTGGGGGGTTCAGGTGGAGCCGTGCATGGAGAGGTTGTCCCTCCAACGCAAGCTGGACCACGGCAGCCTGGGCACGGCTCATGGGTGTTTTGCCTTTGGAGGCAGGAAAACCTGTGGAGCCCCAGGCTGTGAGAGCCTGAAGTCATCGCTGCTGAGGACATCTGGTGCTGACAGCAAGCTTCGGTGTGAAAATCATCTGGGATTTTCCACAGGGACTGTTTGCCTAGAGCAGGAGACATCTTCATTGAGCAAAGCTCCTCTTGGGGGAAAGAAGTGTGGGGTTTGAGGGGTGGGGAGCAGAGACCCCAGCCTGGGATTGGGGCCTCTGGTCCTATGCCAGACCTGGTGAAATGTTTGAGACACCTGAAGAGCCACAGGGGAGGTTTTATCCTGTTGTGCCAGCAGCTCTTCAAGGGGTGGAAGGTGTGAGCGAGGTCACAGCTGTACTGAGGGCTGTCCCCCTCCCAGCCCAGCAGCGTTTCTGGGGAGCTGCCGACATCTCGGGAGGAAGGTCTTCCTTGGAGCAAGGTGCTGCTCGGCCCGAAACGCAGGAGCCTGGCCCAGGGCAGCTCCTTCCAGAGGGATGCAGGAGCCCAGGGTGAAGCTGGCAGAGCTCCCTGGGCAGTGGGATGAGCAGGGTGAGCAGTGCTGGGGTGGGGTCGCAGCACAGCTCTGAGCCGCCCCGTCATCCCCTCCGAGTCCGTGGGGTGGGCTTGCAGCGGCTGACCTCGCTGCGGGGGCAGAGCGAGAGTTGCTCTGCCTCTGAAAATAGAACGTTGCCATTTATTTTGCTGGCCTCTTAAAAGATAAGGTTGAAACGAGCAGGCCTGCAGCTGAGGAGGGAAAATGAAGAGGATCAGACGCAGCCCCCGTGCACGCAGGATAATTTCTAGCCTTGGCTTATCTTGTAGGAATTACAAGATACCGAGTAGGGAATAAATCATAATGTCAGGACCCGGTGCCATTTTCTTTCTCGGCGCGATTCGCAGCATCCCAGTCAGACCGGTGGATTTCATCCCCTCTCGCAGGATTCTCCCTTCTAATTGAATTATGCCCCGACGAGCAAATGGGATTCGTGCTTCGAGACAGGCGGAAATTACCGTTTGATGGAACAATGCCCCGCTCCTTCCTCACCTGCGCAAACATCCTTCAGCAAAACTATTATGCAGATCTCCTTGATTACAGGCTATTGTCCCTTTTGATCTCTGGCTTTGTTGATCGCAACCAGCGGCGGTGTCGTACCCCAGGAACATCGTGCGGCCAGCGCGCAGATGCGTTTGAACTGTCCTCCCCAGTTGCTGCCTGGCTGTTTCCTTGGGACTTCAAACGAGGGCTTTGTTTCTGTGTAATTAAAGCGCTCCCAGCCGCAGACGGCTAATTGACGGGCAGAGACCGCATCGGGGAATCGCAGCATCTTGACTCCCTTCCTCTTCTCAGGGGTGGGGCATCTCGGAATAATTAACGCTAATGACCACCAGGAACCCGATCTCCTGGTAAATGATGGGCTTCAGAAATCTGGAGTGACAGAGATATTCCTGTGCTCGAGCCGGTGTCGCCGCCACCGCTGGAACAATTATTACCACTCAGGATTTGGAGTGTGGACTCTTGTAACCGCAGCCGTAGGTCTTCTGAGGTGGATTTTTCAGACCCGTAGCGCTAAGTGATCTTTGTCTTGAATTCAGGCTTGCACTTAATTCCTGATTCTCATGGCTGAGGAGAAATTGAGAGCTTCAAGTTCAAACCCCAGAAGGCAAGTGAGAGAAGCCAAACCTGTACAATCATTAATTTTCAGCTGATGTGATGGTTTGGGGAGGGGAAAGGCTGATCCTCGAGTCTTGTTCTTGGTGTCGGGGTGATTGTCGCTGATGGTTTCTCTCCCCTGGGGCTTGCTGGTGTCCTGGACGTGTGCTGTGCCCGCACCACCTCGACTGCGCGACCCTGCTCTGAAGGGGCAGAGGCCTCTGGGGAGTGTCTGTGGTGAGCTCTGAAGGTGTGCGGATTGACTACATCAGATAAACTGGCTGAGCTTTCAAAACCACTTTCTACTCGTCCTGAACATGTACCTACTGCTGAAGATCCTCCTTTCTTTATAAACCTCCCGGAGTGCTTCTAATGGACAATGGGCGGGCAAACCTGGCGAGGTTGGCACCAAAATCTGTCTTGCTCTCCGGGGTGGAGGGATGGTGACTAATCTGATCAGTCGTGCCAGTGCTAATTCATTTCCTTGCTGATCCGCACCGTTATTAGCGAGCTTGCGCTAATTGCTTATGTCTTATTACGACTTACAGGAGTTGCAATAACGATGCATCAGTAGGGCGCCTGCTGGGGTGGATGGAAGCTGGGTGCTCTCCCTGGCTGTGAAATCCCTATCAAAATCTCCTCCCCTCTTGACCCCAAGCCAGAATCCCTGTCTCCAGCTGGACATTGAACCCCAGGGCTGGTGTGTTCCTGCCTTGCCCGAGGAGCAAGCTGCTCCATAACTGACATCTGCAATCAGTGAGGTGGGTTCATTCCTCAAAGGATTTGAGTAGCAAATTCACCAGCCAAGAGTGAAATATTATACAGAGCTCTGGCCCCCCAAGTTCTCCTCTGGTCTCCGTTGGCCATCCCTCAGGCGTGGAGCCTGCAGGGCTGTGTAACCCACCTCCGAACCCTGCTGGGGACGCTCGAGCTGCCGGCTCAGCCCCGCGCCTTCCCCAGGCGGACATGCGCCACTTCGAACATAAAGTCCGTGCTTACTCCAGCAATAGGAGAACCGAAAGGAAGAGAGCATCAGAAATTTACTGATTCAGGGGCTAGGTCCATTTATTAGTTCCACATCTCTTACAGAGCTAATTAGGGCGAATCTCGTTAGCTGCCTGGAGTGGGTTGGAGAGTGGCTTTCCTGGGGCCGGCTGCAGCTCTAGGCTTAGTGCTCCCACACCGGTAGCGATCATCGAGGAATCTGGATTTCCCAAGGCAACGGGCTTGGGGCTGATCTCTGTGGTCCCTCTGAGCACATGCTGATGTTCACATGAAGACTAAACTCGGCTTGTCCTACCGGGTGAGTTCCCTGTGCTCCTCTAGCAATCCCGCCTTCCTGAAGAAGAAATAAAACTAAGGCCAGACACCTTCTGGTAACATCGGGGTTGCACCTGGAACGAATCTGAGGTGATTTTTGCTGTTGCTCCCATGAACATGCGGGTGTTGCTCACGGCCTCTTGAAATCAAGGCGGAGGTTGTGGAGGTTGAGAGGTGGCTGCTGGAGGGAGGCCCTGAGAGTGCCCCCACCCCAGCAGCAGCAGAGGGTGACCCTTATGGATCCCTCTCAAAGCTCAGGGACAGCAGGTCCCTCTGAAAGAGGCTTCAGCCACATCAGGATCCTTCCCACCCTACGGTGACGGTGCTGATGGTGCCAGAGGGAAAGGCTGAAGCAAAGCCCCAGTGTGGAAATAGTTTATTTCAAGCAGTTGCCTGTATCTCCTGATGGGAAAGAGCCTCCCGTATGCAGAGAGGCTGGAACCCTCGTACTGCACTGCATCTCCCACGAGGTGTTTTGGCAGCTCTGCATTACGCTGCTGGTTTGCTGGGATGGGGCTCCAGGACCGCTCCCACCCTGCCCGGCAGCTTTGTGGTGCCTGTTGCAGATCGCCTTCTTCGGGGTGAAAGGCAAAGCAGAAGTTCCAAGGCCCATTTCCGAGTCTTGTTCTTAAGCAGTAAAAATTTAAATCATGTTTTTTTCAGCCTCCCTAAAACTTGAGGGGTTTGGGTTGTTTGGGGCAAAAAAAAAGCAAGGCAGCTGCAAGAACTAGACTTTCAACTCCAAGCCAAGCGCACCAGCAGACTCTGAGTGCTGGAAAGTTCAGGGAGGAACGAGATATTCTTTCGTTTGAGATAAAGGGAGGGCTCTGCTGACAGCGGTTTTCCAGCAGGCTGGGGGCAGGCTTGGAGGGGCAGAGAGGGCTGTGCTTGATCTGTNCCAGTGGTTGTCCAGCAGGCTGGGGGGGCTTTGCCGCACATCCCCTTTGGCTGGTGGCAGGCTTGGAGGGACAGAGAGGGCTGTGCTTGATCTGTACGGCAGGGCCAGGGGCTTCTCTGTGGCTGGCCAGGCTCCCCCGGCCCCCGCTCGGCGTTCTGATCGACACGGGTGCCGTCGCTGCCTTTCAAGAGCCGTGTGGCGGGTGTGAGATAGCGCGGCGCCGCGGGAAGGCTTTGATGGCCGCGACTCCAGCGCGCGCCGATGGCTCCGTTTGATTCCCCACAATAAAACCCGTGTTTGGCTTCCAGGCTAGAAGCTGCCTTTGGCGAGGCAAGCGGGCTCGGGCTGGGGGCTGGAGTGTGAATCGCAGCTTCAACCGGCCTCCCGAGTGGGGAAATTGCATTCCGAGGCTGGATGGGATTAGAGGAGCAGCCTCTCTGCAGGCTGGGCTCGCACAGGAGTTGAGCAAACTTTCCTTTCTGCCCTTGGCCTCGACTGAAGCTCGAGGGCTTGTCGCCGCTCGCCCCTCCAGCGCCGTCCCGTGCCGATGGGGAGAGCAGAGCGATACGGGAGGACTGTTGTTTCCCTGCTGTGGCGTGGGAATGCAATTTACACTGGGCAGCTTATTTCAGTATCTTTAGGAGGTGAATCCAGAATGTATTTTGGCCAGGTGTACGTGTCCTGCAACTCATCCTCCCCACCAACCTCAGCTCTCGGCAGCTCACAGCGGGACCGCTTCTTTCAATCCCAGAAAACAGGTCCCAGCTCTGAAAACATTTAGGTCCGTGTTGCCAGCAGTGGGTGCGGAGATGCCTTCACAGATCTGGGTCGTTGGGAGTTAGCAATGGTTTAGCCAACGTGTTTCTTGCTGTGTGAGGAAAGGGGTCATCGCTATCCAAAGCCCTGCCAGGAGCCCGGCTGCTGGAGCGGCCGCGGCCGGGTTTCTGTGGCCAGGGGCGTGCGAGGGCTGGTGGGGCTGGCACGGAACACTCGCAGGATGATCCATTTTCTTTGAAGGCTTTTGATGACCGTGGCTTAACCCGGAGCATGGATGAGGGGAAGTCTGTGGCTCCAGCTGCTTGCCAGGTTCTCCTGGATGCAGCCACTGTCCTGTTTGCCTTTTGCAACCATGGCCCCCGAGACTTGGGGCGCTGGAAGTGCTGGATTATGGCAGCGGCCGTTCCAGGAGCAAGGCTTGTTCGGCCGGGAGCGCGTTTCAGGATGAACACAAATGCTGCCAATTTTTTTTTTTCCTTGGCCATACAGTGACTTTGTAATTAACGTCTTAGCTGGTTGCCAATTAGCAAGACAAACTGTCTCGGCTGCCGATGGCTTTTCCACTCCCAATAGATTCCTTTTTTCTCCCCTGCCTTTCATCTCTGCAGTTGGTGGGATCGCAGCGCTGAAGCCATCTGCCCCTCGCTCTGGGGATTGCTGTGGTGGCTGCTGGGCCCTTGGCGGGTCAGATCAGCCCTCTCCGGGCTTGCGGTACCGCTGCGGGGTTTGTCTTCCTCCCTTCACCTCTCGCCCTGCGTTTCTGCGCTCCTGGCTGCCTGGGTGGCTCGTTGGGATCCCTTCCCTCCCCTTAGACACCCAAATCCTGTTGCTCCACCCCAGACTCTCCCCTGGCTGACCTTCCAAGCAGTCTCCGGTCCCGTGACGGTGCTTGGGAAGGGTCTCGTGTTTCTCCCCCAAAGGCAGTACCGCCTCCTCGGGGATGTTGCTTTAGCAGGGCCAGACGGCGGCTGATGCTTGTGCCGGTTTGTTGTGGGGGTGAGGAGGAGACGCTCCCGTGTTGCTGAGAAGGGACGGTGGCTTCATCTCCGCGGAGGTGGGTTGGGGAGCGAGGGGACGGGTCCAATGTCCTGTCTGCAAGAGGCTGTGGAGATGTACAAGCCTCACTCACAGCCCCGGCTGAGTAACGGCTTCACTGAAGCGTGGGTTGAAGTATGGGAAGGAGCTGAAGATGAGCACGGCTGTGTCCTCCTGCCCTCTGATAGCGGCGGAGGGAGGGGGTGTCTGAGTAGCAGAGAGCAGCAAGGCTGGCAAAGAGGGTCTGCAGGCGGTCTCTCCACCCGCCTTTCAGTTCCGAGGTGGGATACCCGCTTGTGCTGGGCAGCCTCGTTGTGCTGGCCCAGCTCAGAGACGGCCCCTGGCTGAGAAGCCGCTGTGAGCAGAGCGGGGACTGCAGGGATGGGACGTGTGGGGTAGGCCTTGTCTAAGCAGACCTCTCTTCTGATGTGGTTACAGGCAGGCGGGTTATCTCCACTGCTTTGCTTTGGGAAAGGGTGGAAGCGGCTTCTTCCAGGGCATCCTTCAGCTCAGCCTCAAACCCAGGCAGCCCAGGCTGGTCAGTTGTACACCGAGATCCCGGCACCGACGGCAGGAGGCTGGTGTGGGTGCTGGTCTCCACCCTCGGCTCACGCTGTGGTCAGCGAGTGGCTGAGGGTGTTGATGGTCACCCCGGTCCTTCCGCTGTCACCTCGCACGGCGCCAGTGCCGCTGGTGCCCGAGGGACATCCCCGAGCCCTCTGGCTCTGCTCTCCTGCGCTGTAAGGCCAACAAAACCCCTTTGGCGCTTCTCCTCCCGTTACCTCTTTCTTCTCTCCGTACGTGGTGCGTGTGTCTCTGGCACGTATGTTTGTACAGGTCCCGACTCGCCGGCTTCATAAAACACGCGCTGGGAGCGGGGCCGGGCCGGGCGGGGGTGCCCCAGGCGCACGAGAGGAAGCGTTTCATATCTCAAGGAGCGCCGTATGTGCCCCCCGGGCGCCCCCCCGCCCGCCTATCACATCTAGGGCTTAATGGGCTTAAGAATTAGAGCAGCTGCTCGGTGCAGAATTTATTGGCTGACTCTGCATAACGAGGGGAATTAAAAACCTAATTGGCTGAGCTGCTCCCCAGCACTTGGAGAGCTCTGGCTTCTCTTAGGCCTGGGCACTCTTAGCAAGGCTCCTGGGCTCTTGCCTCCCTCCTGCCTCGCTGTTCTCCTTCTCTCTGGCCTCAGGCTCCGAGATGTAAGCAGGTAGAAAGCCCTGCCGGTCACCCTCATCACCGCTGCTTTCAAGGAGGAGGCAGCGGTGTCCGTGGTGCCCAGACCACAGATGGAGTTGGGATGGCACGTAGGGCTGGTTGTCTGGCAAGAGATGAGAGTGAAGAACAGACGTGGGGTGCAGAGCCACGTTGTGGGCCCCCTCCCAGAGCAGGAGCCGTGTCCTTTGCAGAGGTGCTGGTCAACGCCCTTGCGTAGACTGGAGCACGCTGTCCTTTCCAGAGCCACCTCTGCGTGGCTTCCTGCCGCCAGCACCCAACGGGAGCCTGCTCGCTGTGGCAGGAGGGTAGGAAAGGGACCTTGCCTGCGAGTCAGAGCATGAGTGAAGCACCCGTCCCGCTCTGTGTGCAAATCGCTGCCCTTCAAAGGCACCGTGGTAGCTTCCCTCGCGCTAAAGCTGCCTCAGCAAACACCTCCCTGGGAAACCTCACCTGTGCTCTCTGCTTCTTGCTACCTTCTTCCTACGTGGTGGAATCACCAACCCTGGAGGCGTTCAAATAGCGTGTAGGTGTGATGCTTCATGACGTGGTTTAGTGGCTGTGATAATGTTTAGCAGACAGTTGAACTCGATGACCTTCAAGGTCGTTCCCAGCCTCGATGGTTCTATGATTCCCGCAGCGTACGTGGAAGGAGAAAATGAGTCTGAATTTCAAAACTCTGGACCTAGAAACCTTCCTGCGGGCTTCTTGTGGTAGCGGTAGCCACAGACCCTCCCGCTGCATCTGGTGGCAGCTGGAGCCAGGCCTCTGCGCCGGGCTCTGCTGTGCCGCCTCCAGCTCACAGAGACCAGGAGAGGCTTTTCCTCCCGCATCTCTGGCTCTTGGAGAGGCTGAACGGGCACGGAAATAGCCTCACTTAAGGGTACGTCTCATTACTACATTAAGTCAACAACCACTTGAGTATCCAAGGATTTGATCAAAGCTAGATATTGAAAGGAGGGACAAAGAGTGGCAAACTTATTTGACTTCCACTTATTTCCAGAGCCTGTTGAGCACACGGCGGTCGGTGCTCCTCACCGGCCTCAAGTGCGTTCTCGGTAGAGCAGCTGCCTGCTCCCTGCCTGCGTCGTGGCCAGGAGAAAGGCTCCTCCAGGAGCTCCAGCAGAGAGCGAGGGCAGCCACCCCCTGCCTGCACCCTGGCAAACCCAAGGTGCTGGTTACCCACCCTGTCCTCGAGCACGGGGACCTTCTGGTGTGGGAGGCCCCGTGATCTTGGGACAGGCATCGAAGGTTGCCGTGAACGTGGGGGCAAATAGTCAAAGCAAACCCAGATTCCTGACTGCTGCCCGGGTTCTGCGCGAGTCTCTTGACTTGGCTTTCTCTTAGCGTAAGGCGCAAACCGAGGGCTGCTGCCTGGCTTTGCAGGGCTCCTTGCAGCATCTATTTGAAGCCTAAAAAGTTACGAGTGGTCACCAACGCGAGCCTCGTGGCCTGGGTCCAGTGCAGGCTCCTCGGGTGACCTTTTGCTCCGGGTGGGGTTTGCCACCTAAAAAAATCAGGACTTTCAGGCATTTTTCTTGCTGCGTCTGGTTCCCCCAGGATTAACATGCCGCCCTCTTCTGCCTGTGGCAGCCTTGCTGGTTGAGACTGCGTGTAGTCGCATCAGATGTTCGTACGGCACCAAGGGCCACGAAACCCTTTGCCTTTTTCCATGGAAACCCCACCAGCGTTTCAGACTCTAGTGGAGGCAAGGCCGAGGGGTTTTACTGCGGTTGAGCTCGCTCTGGTCACCCCCATATCCTCAGTCCTCTGCACCTAACGACGCTGCAGTAAAAATAAAAGCAATCGACAGTCTATGTATCCCGGGCACCTCTTCGATGATAAAACCACCTCAGTGCAATGAAAATCAAGTGTTAGTGAGTCTCGGCAGTGTCTACAAAGAGGGCACTACCTCTGGAATTAATTTCCAGTCCCCTCCCGTGATTCTCAGCGTTGCTGGCAGAAGGCTGGAAGAGCAGCAGTGTTTTTGATGCCCGTTGTTGTGGTTTTCTTCTTGCAGGCGCGTCTGAGCATCGTCACTTCGGGCTGAGCCAGACCTGCCTGATTGCTCCTGCGAGAGACGCGGCAAGGGATGTACCGGCGCTGAGAGGTACTCCTGCTTTGCGTGGGAAACACTTTGGTTAGCGTCCGGGTAACCCTTCGGAAATCTGAAAGCAGAAATCTGTTTCTGCCGAGGCTGAGAGGCCGTCGAGATCCCAGAAACCCCGCATTCGAAGGGGGACGTCATGGTGAGGGAAGAGCCGAGCGTGGGAATTTACACTCAAGGGGGGGAAATGAGGGCTTTGGGCGGGGAATAACGGATAGGTGCTGCGAATCCATTAGAAACAGGCTATAAAAGATACGCTACAAGGCTCTGGTGACAGACCAACAAAGCTTTTTCTTCCCTTCCATTGTTTCTCCTGTCACAGGATCCTCACAATAGCGGATGGTTTAGCCTTGTACTCTGTGCTTCGTTATCTATTATTCCATTTATTAATGCATTCTTAGGTCTTGGAGATGTGATAAACCACCCCTGCTTTTCTTGGATAGCTTAACAGGGTTCTTCTAAACCCCACTCCGTGTTTACATAACCTCGCAATTCACGGTTATCTATCATTTATTTCCTCCTTTACTCGTGCTCGATGAAGCCGAGGTGGCCGCGGCGCGTTCAGCTGTCAGGAGCTAAAACCGTTCTGGATGTTCTCCACAACTGGTGGTTCCGTGAAATCACAGTCAAGGTGCTTTTTGGGGAGTGCTGTCCCCTTGCAAGGGTGAGAGAAAGTCCAGCGCTCGTGGCAGGTGGGGTTTGGTGGCACCGAGAGGTCTCTTCCATCCCTCTGAGAAGGTGATCAAGGATCACCCTCGTGAAGGTCTCTGGATATGCTCTTCAGGAAAATAGACCTGGGCCCCTGGAGGCGCTAAGCTTGACTTTAACAGGAAATAAATGGGGATTAGATGTGGACTTGATGCTTTCTATGGGAAATGCTTGGGATCCTTTTGAGGAGCTTGGCTGACATGGCGAGCAACCTGCCCTGGTCGATGTCCCTGCTTGCTGCAGAGGCGTAAGACTAGGTGATGGTTAAAGATCCCTTCTGACCCGAACCATTCAACAATTCTCTCAATCGCTGGCTGGTGGAGCGGGGCAGAACCCCCTGTTTCGGGCACACGAGCGATATCCAGAGCTCCTTTCTGTTATATCCCCTCTGGAGAACGGAGGAGCAGCGTCACCGCGGGGCCGCTCTCCATCAGAGGCAGAAAATCATCTAAATATGACACCAAACCTTGATTAACAATAGCGGGGAAGGGGGATGCGAGACCTCATTTATGATTTCATTCATAATCCCTTCAAAATGAGTTGGTACCAGTATGTGATAAGTGGATTATGTGTTAGGCCCCAGTAAAGCCAGACACAATTAGTGCTTTAATAAAGCGGTTGTATGCATTACTAACGACAAAGTCATCAGGGAATTGGGGTATTTACAAACCCTAATTAGTAGTTTGTTACTGTGATACCAAATTTAAACAAATCTGTAGCATCACTGACCATCTGGGTTAGAAATCTCTGTTTTGAATTTAATTAGGAAATAGTTGTGACAGAAAATTGGTCCTTATTAGTTAGCTAACGATCAGCATTCCCTTAATTGAAATGAAGAACTGTCTGTCGGGTTTGGGAAACGTTTAGAGGCGAGCGGAGACAATCAAAAAATATTCTCTCGCGTAGGACTTTGTGAGCGGCGGCGGCTGATTAAACAACACCCACCCCCGGATACTTTAACTACTAAAATGCAAATGACAGTTATGAATGTGCACGATGTAAAATCCGGCAATTAGAGCCGGGCAGTTCTGGCTCGGCTCTTAGGAATGGTCGTGGAGGGAGCTGGGCAGGGCAGCAGGGTTGCTGGGGGCACCGGCTGTGCCTTCGCCCTGCTCGGGAGCGCTGTTTCTCCTCCAGGGTTGCTTTCCCAGCACCGCCGTGGTGCAGACCCCGATTCTGGCTCCTGCTCGGTTTGTGTCCAAGCCCACGGGGTTTGCAGGGCTGGGAGTCGCCCCGGGCACACGCGCGCCCTGCTGCCCGAGCAGATTGTGGGCGTTTAATGGTCGATCCGAACGGGGCGGTAAGGAACGTACCGTCTGCAAGTGCACTTAGAGCAGAAGTGAGCATCTCAACCTCGCAATCAAAACCACAGATAGTTCCTCTAAAAAACCGGCCGCCGCTCTTAATTAATTTTCGCTTCCTCCCTTTATAGCCCTCCGCAGGACTCTGGCTATTAGGATTCCTGGGAAGCTTCACAGCTTAAAGAAAACACACACGGGCAACAATAAACAACCCGGCCGCTGCCGTTCCTTGGTACTGAGCAACTCTTTCTGTGTTCTGACAGACAATGAAGTTTCTGTAGGGGCTTTAAATCACTTAATGTTGAAAGGAATTCCCAGACGGCTTTATCAGTCACTGCGTAAAATTGTTAGAGATCTCCACCAGCTAATAAATTTGATTTGGGGTTTGTTTTGCTGGCATTTGCGCAAACCCTCCGAGAACTCGAGTTACTGTATCCCCCGTACAGTAGCGGAATTCAGAATTGCGCCGCCCGCTTCCCCTCTCCTCGGGGAGGGGAAATAAAACTTTGCGGCGGAATATGAATGTCGGTTGTTTTTCTTCTTAAGCCGGCGCGTTGTTATTTGAGGAGATAAAGCGTTTGACAAAACCGTTTATTTGGCTTCAAATATTTTTATGGAGTCATAAAACTCCTTCGCGTCGCTGCCGCACGTGGGGGTTGATGCCTGTGAATGCGTAAGGGAGGCGATGCCGAGATGGGGACCCTGCCCCTGCTGCCTCTCCCTTTATGCCCCTGGCCTCCCTCCGGTGCGTGCAGGTGGAACTGCTGGAGGCTGGGCGCGGGGTGGGCTGTGCCGAGCCCTCCAGAGCCCTTGCTGGGGCTGCTGCAGGAGGTGCATCGCCCCAGAGAACCTCCTTGCAGGGCTTACAAATAAAGGCTGGGTTGTTTTCCAGGCTGATTTTTTCCTGTTTCAGCCCAGCGCTCCCGAAGTTATCATGAATGACTCCTTTTCATGGATGTTCCCACTCGGGATGGGAGAGAAGCAGCATTTTTAGTCTAGAAACCTCTCCTCTAAGCCCAGCCGCCTGCAGCTGAAGGCCGCGCATCGGCTGGGCAGCGGCTGCCCCGCCACGAGCCCTTCTGCAGCTCCTTGGACACGAGTCCTGGCGGACGTGGCCCTGGGCTCGCTGCTGTGCCAGGAATGCAGAGCACGGGCAGCCGAGAATAGAAAGTTGGGTGGATTTTTCCTCCCCTCTCCTGACTCGGAGGAGCTGGGCTGGGGTTCAACAAGTCTTGCTTCAAGCCCTGTTTTGGTTTGCTCCTTCCTTGGGCTCCGTCCCCTGCCCTGGTACCTCCCCAGGGCAGCGTCTCTCATCTGTGAAGCCCATAATTCTCTTGCAGCCGGGGACAGCCGCGGGCTTGGGATGCGATGCCCTCGAGGGGCTGCGCAGGGTAGCTAGGGGGTGCTTATCAGAGCCCCTCACACAGGCGCTTTCTGTCCCTGCCGTGGCTGGGAAAGGGTTTGCCCAAGCTGCGAACTGGGGCAGGAAGAGCCAGCAAATCCTAGGCTTGGGTTTGGCAGGGCTCCGCTGCTTTACTGCTTTGTTTTACATCGAGATGTTTGCTTTAAGGGATCGCAGCGGGGCTTGAGCTCGCTCGTTTAAAGCCCTCTCGACTGTCCTCTCCTTGAACCTGGCGTGGGAAGCCACGTGTGAGCCTGTACAGATGCGCGTGTGTGTACGAATGTGCGGCCGTACCTCCGCACTCCAGCCACAGATGTTGCTCTCGCACGTAAATCAGGGGGTAAATCAGGATTTAAACCCCCAGGCGCGGGCTCGGCAGGGTTACTGGGACCAGCAGCACCACGTCGTCCTTCACCCACCAACAACTCGAGAGTGACACTGATGGTCTCCGTCGAGCAGCCCATCCGCCCGCCCCCCTGGAGGAGGATGACAGCTGCCATGAAGCTTTTTGAGGGGGGGGAGAGAGTTTAATGCCCTGGAAAATCGGGGACCCTGTGGAGCATGTAGAGGATTCACAAATGGGGCGCGTTGCGGATGCGGGTTTTGTGTCATCTGCGAGGTGGGGTGTGAGCGTTTGCAACGGCAAGCAGCACGTGGCGCTGAAATTCCCCCAGCTCTGGGACGAGGTGGCAGGTCGGTGTCCTGCCAAGTGTCCTTCATGCCAGTTATCGCTGGATTCAGGCGCTCCGGGGAATGCGTTTTCCTGCTAATGATGAGTCCAGCCACAAGCGTTGCTCGAGTCGTCTCAGTGCTCCTGTTGTGTACGTTCAGCCTCGGGTTTAGCTCACCCCCTAACCAGCGTTCGCTTCAGAATGGTTTCAGCTCTCCGTAGAAGAGCCGCATCTGCTGGGAAAGCCGCCGGCCCTGCCTGTCCTCCCCTCAAATTCAGCCACCTTCTAGCTGAAGCAGGAGGCTGCCTTCACAGCTGGCCCCAGAGCCCAAACCCACCTCGTCTGTAGAGAATGCACCACAAACCCGCGTGACCCGGGGTGTGCCACCTGGGCAGCCTCACCGCCCGGTGGGTTTTCTTCTTGCTCTAAGAATATTTATCTAAAGGGGAAGTTTGAAATGGCTTCCTCACTTGATACCTTGCGTGATGCGCTTTGCCCCCATCTCTGTCCACCCGGCGAGGATGCTGAGGTGGCTGGAGGGTCTGTCCTGGCACCGTGGGGGTCTTCACCCCGCCAAGGTCCTCACCGGCGGGCGCAGGGACCCGTGGCTCGCCCGGGAGATGGATGGAGGCACCGCTCCCCCCCAGCCCGTCATTAGTCCTCGCTCTGGGAAGGCTCAGCAATTCCTACCCGCTAAATGATGTGCCATTCCTCAAAAAAGTGGGTGAAATAAATGGGACTAGAGCATGTCTTTTGTGCGCTGAGCTTTAGCGTATTGATCAGGACGTATTTTCAGGCCGGGAGTAATCAATTCTCGGGTAGATGGGCAGAATAAAATAATTTCCAGGCAAACTCTGGGAACGACCCGTCATTAATTCGCCTTTAGCCGGCGCTCGCGGGGGCCGGGTGGGATGCGCTCGGCATCCTCGGGGCGCCGGCGGAGCGGGGCCCTGGGGAGCTCTGGGGACTGCCGGGGGGAGCGAGGGGGCCGCCGGGGCTAATGAATGCGCCGTGTTTGCTCATCTTTACAGAGTCACTTATTACCGCTAATTGGGAGGGACAGTTCAAACAAGCACAGAGGAGCAGTTGTGGTGGGAGCGTGACATGGGTTTAAAGAGGCAGCCGGGGAGGACCGCACTGCCTGGCCCCAGCCCCCCGAGCGCGGCCGCATCCTGCCTTTGTCGGGGACCCCCTCTGGGCCCGGCGCTCCCAAGAAACCCAGGCAGGACGAGGCGTCTTGGGGCGCTGCAGACAGACAGACAGACGCGCAGCTCTCCGGGATGCTCAGGAAGTCCCCAGCTGATGGGAGGGATGGGCGTGTGGCCGGGTTCAGCCATGTGCTCGGCATTAATGTGCTGGGCATCGCCCAGGCTGCTGCTGCTGGAGAGCCCCTTGGACTGGGGGGGCCACGCTGGCGCTGGGCAGTGCTTGATACCATCTTTTGGGGTACTGGGCAGGGCAAAAAGCAACCCCGTCTGCCCTCCCGGAGATCACCCCTCCAAGCACGAGCCCATCTCCTCTCTGCGAGTTATTTTTGCTATCAAATGTTCAAGTCCCAGCTCGTATTCTTGCGTTCGTGGCTGCTTTCCCTAATTAAAACCTTTCGGATGGTTCCCCTGCAAGCTGAGCGCTCCTTGCGGCGCTGTGCCAATCCCGCCTCCATAGCGGGATCCACCCGGTACGCTCCTTTTCATGGGTATTATTTTAATGTTACTCGAGGAAAATAACCAAGCACGAGTGTTTTAGAAATAAGAGCAACGTGGGCTTTGTTTCTTGGGCATGCTTCGGGTTTATGGCATTGAATAGAAAATTGGAGCGGGTGCGTTGTGGTGCCAAGGGGGCGTGTGGAAGGGCAGGAGGTGATGGGTGGGACGGAGCGATGCCATGCAGGGCTGCGACCCTGCAGGGACCCAGAGCAGGAGCCGAGGGGCTGTTGGACAGCAAGACCCAGGGCAAAGGTCTCGCCCGGTTCCCACCCTCCTTTGTCCCAGGGATGGGGCAGCAGAAGATGCTGTGCCAGCAGCGTCCTTCCAACTGCACCTCTGTCCATCCCGGGGTCAGGTCTGGGGGTGCTCCGTCCACACAGGCTAAACCTCTGCCCCGAAACGTGTGATGGAGCTGGTGGGGATCCCAGGGTGGACTCGGGGATGCTGGAGGGAGGTGGGGAGAGGATGGAGCTGAGGGGCTGGTGGAGAGAGCTCAGTCTTCTACTCACCCTCACCTACAGCTTTATTTTGAGGAGTAGGGTCTGGTGTGAGTTTGCGTTTCCAGTTTCAGCTTTGCCCTTTTTTTTTTTTTCTTAATATAAAAATGAAGGTTGCCAAAGCGAAAAGGCGAAGCTCGGCTTCTCTCTGAGTAATTCCTCTCCCTTTTAAGAAAACAAACCTCCCCGTCTCCTGTTTGCTGTGCAGGAAGGCAGAGATTACGTGCATCTGCAGCTGGCTTTTGAACACGCTCGGAAGGTGCATTGTGCGCGCATTGTCGCTGGAGAGGATAAACCTAAGGAAACAATCTTAATCTAAGAAGTTAGCATCGACCGCCGAAAAATTCTCCCTGTGTGGCTTGAATCCTAAGCGCTTGTCAAGAGGCACGAGAGCCAAGCCCGCCAGTCAAAGAGCTCTAATCGGAACAGCTAACAAGGGAAATTTTTTCTTTTGCGTGTGTGGCGAAGATAAATGGAGTTTGTTTTGCAGCCTATTCTGTTTTAGATTTCCTGTGTCATAACAGAATGGATTTGTTGTTCATTGATACCTTCATACATAGGTTGTTGGGGGGAGGGAGGGGTGAGGAGGTTCTACTTTTTTTTCCTTTTTTCAAGCAGGAAAACAATGTCCCCTTCACTTTTGCATGAATGAATTCATTTATTCCCCGCAGCCTCCGGAAGTCATTTATTTCTCCCCGCGACAGCTGCAGGGTCTGTTTGTGTAGGAGGGTTGCAGGCGCTTGGCAAGACCCCGCCGGCCGTGCCCAGCGCCGGCAGCCGCTCCCCAGCGGCCCTTTTGGAGGGGTCTCCATCGAACCCCGCGCTCGGCGTGTCGGGGATGACTCTGCTCCGCCGAGCGATGCTCTGGGCTGCGTGAGTCGGGTCCTCCCTGTGCACCGTGCATCACCGAGCCCTGATCAACAGCAACTTCATTAACACACGCCCTTCTGCAGATGTTGGCCTTCGCTGTAGCTCGGCAGTAGCTAAGGGCCCCGTGACAGGTACCTGGGGTATTTTCCCTTTATTAAGCTCGCCGAGGAGACTTCCGTGTTGGTCTCCCGTAGCCTCTGGCCAAGTTCGGTGAAGCCAGGAGCTCATCCCGTATTTAAACGGTCAAAATGAGCAACCAAAACCTCTTGCTTCTCCCAGGGCCCTCCCAAACACCCCAAAGAGAAGTTCCCTGTTCCTGCAGGCTCAGGTGAGGCCGTGCCCCCCAGGTTACCCTCCTCAAACTTGTCAGCAGCTGCTGGGTCTGGTGGGGAAAGGGGAGAGGGGGGAACTTGTGCTACCCTGCGCCAGATGCAGCAGGGAGGCACCTCCTGGTCCTACACACGTTAAAAGCGCCTCTTAGTGTCAGTTCTGTGACCTCGGGCGGCGAAGGTAAGAGATGCTACAACAGTCTTGTTAAAGCGTGGAAACGAAGAAGAAAACCCTCAGTAGACGGGACGGACTTTAAACTGTGGGTCTATAGTTGGTAAACACTAAAATCATCCTACTGAAGTGTGGCCGTGAGGAAGAAAACGCTCAGCAGAGGGGATGGACTTTAAGCTGTGGGTCTATAGCCGGTGAAGGTGTAACATCTGCTGAGCCGGAGCTGCCTCCTGCGGCTCTCCCCTCCGAGCGATGTGCTCCAGCACGTGCGCACTGTCCCCTGAACCCACCGGGAGGGCAAAGCGTGTGCTGGACTGAGCCTTAATTCCTCCTGAGGCGAGAGGCTGCAGATCACCCACAGCATCCTCCAAAATCTCCTCCTTTCCTTCCCACCACACCTGCTCCTCTGGCACCCAGGAGGAAGCCCAGGCTGCTGAGCTTTGGGGTTGCGTTGCCCAACTCGGAGCAAATCCCTCTGCCGTGGTTTTTCCCCGTCTGGGCTGCACGCCCACGTCTCACCCCGGGCTCCTGCAGCCCTTGGGAGCTGGAGCAAGGACGCTCTTCTCCACCCGCCGCGGCTCGGGCGCCGCGTCCGTCGCCCACCCCCCGGGCTCGGGTGCTGGGGAGTGCGAGGAGCTCGCTGGGCTCAGCTCGTGGCTCTCCTCATCCTCCATGCCCAGGTTACAAATGCAGCAGCACTTACCGGCCGCGCTAATCAGAAATAATGTGCGGCTTAATAGAAGTTCTCCATTAAAAGGTTTTGGAAATAATATCTAAAATGAATGGTTCACGCGGCGAGTTCCCAGCAGCTGGGGAGGGAGGGAGGGAGGGAAGGAGGGGAGCCCCGGCTCAGCCGCAGCCCCCGCGCGTGGGCGCGCCGCGCTGGAAACCGGGGCCGGCGGCGGGGGTTGATTTTGATTTTAAATTCAAATGTCTGATGTTCTTAAATTGAACAAATGATATTTTAAAAAAATATATCAGGCTCCAACATCTGCAGATTATGATTTGCATTTTGAAATTGGCTGCTTGAATGGAACAAGGATGAATACTGTCACTCCGCTTTCATTCGCTCCGTTTATTTAATGAAATGCTAGAGGTCAACCCTTTGTCCTTAAATTAGTTACTATAAAAATCTTTTTGTACTTTCCTGCTCGTTATGATGTCTTCTAAGCAGAAGAAAAGGTTGCCATTAATTATGCCTTTGTTGAATATGGATATCTATTCAGAGTTAGTTAAACAGTTTCAAACAAAATTAGCATCGAGCAACTCGGAGGCCAGCTTTGGGCTGGTTATCGCGAATTTTTTGCTAAGAGAATGCTCTTCTGCGAGTGTGCATTATCTAATATATTCAGCTTTCAGTTGCTAATTTTTTTTTCCAGATGAAGATGGGCTTAATTGAGGTTGTGCTTTTAAGTTTGTAGAGCTCTTCAGCATCTCATACAAAAGCATCTAGAGGCTTTTCATTTGTCTTGAGTATGTTTTAGATGTACAAATATTATTTACTTTAAACTCTAAATCAAAAGGCGCGCTGTAACTATTTTAAATAAAACATTATTCTCTGCTGAAATATATATAAAAAATTCAAAGCGGGATTTTTTTTTTTAATTTTTTTTATGATTTTTTTGCATTATCGCTCGATAATTTATTTGAAGGAGCCGCTATTAGCGAATTTTAGGATAACGTTGAAACAGCCGTTTAGGAGCTGGTCTCAGGCAGGCGTTTAGCGACGTAATTTCCTTGTCAGAGATAGAGGCTGTTTATTGCGGGTAAGATATAGCCCCGGTCTCATCTCGAACTCTTCGCTAAGTGCCGTTCTGAATAGGGCTTTAAAGATTAAACCGCGGCTCTTCGCGGCGAGGTCTTGGCGCGGCGGCTGAGCCGGCTGGCTCAGCGGCGGCCGCGTTGGGCGACCGGCTCTTTTGTGAGCGATGCGGTTTTCCCGTCTCGGTCGGCGGTGCCACCGCCTGCAGCCACTGGGGCAGCGGGGACGGCGAAGGGGCCGTCCCGGGGGGACACCCCGGAACCCCGTTGCCCGCACCGTGCCCCAAGGACCTGCCCAAACCCCTCAGCTCTGAACCCCAGAAGCGTTTCTCAGCAGACCCTGACTTGGCGACCCCACCGCCCGGGCTCCGCGAGGAGCTGCTGCCGTGCCCGGGTGGGTCGGAGGGACCCAGCCGCCCTCACCCCCTTATTTCTCGGGTACTGTATGGACGGGCCATCGTCAGCCCTCGGTTGTCCGGCCCCAAGCCAGACAATAACGCGCCGGGCATTGGGATGCGGGGAGGAGTAAGGAAAGGAGAGAGGAGAAAACGCTACGAGCTGAAAAAGAAGATAATTAGGAAAAGTAATAAGGAAACATAAACGCGGTGGCAGAGGATTAGTCCCAGTCATTGGAAATGCAAATGAACCCCCTGCTCCCTCCCAATAGCTTTTTTTTTTCTCTCTCAGCTTGTATTTCAGAAAGGATTTTTTCTCTCTTTCGCCTCCTCCTCAGCGCCACGGCGCCGCTTTCCCGGCAGCATTAAATATTCTCGGAGACGAGACCGTAACCTTGTACCGCTTTTAGGTATAATGTACGGTGTGTTTTTTTTTCATTTTAAACACCGGCTCGTAATGACATTGTGAAGTAGGGATCCCGAGTCAGCCTTATTATCGTGGCGTCTCCTTGAGCCGAACCTCTGAGAAATGTGAAGGGGAGACCTTTAGGAATGAACAAATCCTTTAGCTGCCTATAATTATTTATTAAAATAGGGCTACCGGGATAAAGGACGGGGAGGGGGAGAGGAGGAGCAGCATTCCTTTCTCCGTGCATCCCCCCGCGCTCATGTACGGATCTGTACGCATCCGGCAGCTGAAGCGCCCAAGCTCTGCTCTTTAGAAATGTAAAATCACGGGCGTGCAGAAAGGGGCGACCGAACGTGACCCGTTCTGCGTCCTGGCCGAGCACCCGCGCCCGGCGTGTAGCTGCCGGGGCTTCACCGAGCTGCAGGTCGGAGGGAGCGTGCTTGGGTACCTGTCCTCCCGGCGGAAAGCAAAATGCCCATGGGATCAGTGTTTTTACCCATGAGGACGGGATCGATGTTTTTTCCCACAAATGACGATGGGATCAATGTTTTTCCCATAAATAAGGATGGGATCAATGTTTTTTTCCTCGCATACAAGGATGGGATCAATGTTTTTTCCCACAAATGAGGATGGGATCAATGTTTTTTCCCATAAATGAGAATGGGATCAATGGTTTTACCCATAAATGAGGATGGGATCAATGTTTTTTCCCATAAATGAGAATGGGATCANGTTTTACCCATAAATGAGGATGGGATCAA
>WEIS01039553.1:0-12946 GCA_013389965.1 Todus mexicanus
AGTGTTATTACTTCAGATTACTGCTTCCTCTTCATTTTGACACATCTGGGGCATGCAATTATTCACAAAGGTCATTTTCCACACAAGAAAAGGACAGTGACCAGAAGGCAGCATTTAGGCTGTGAACACACCATGACAATTTAATCAATGAGAAAACCCCAATGTCAAGAGCCAGCTTATTTCTGGGTTGACAAAGACTGACGTCTCATCAGTTCCTTGTAAAACTGACTAAAGCACAGAGAGATCAGAGACCTGGTGCAGCACAAAAGGACTATAAACATTCAAATACATTAGTCATGAAGGTTGAGACAATCATATCTTTAGATGCTCATTTTATAATTAGCTTGAAAAGCAAAGTACCATTCACAGAGTAACAGCTGACATGCATTTGTGGTTTATGACCACCAAAACTATCGCTGTCCTTCTTAATTTGCAAATGCAAACTTTTTCTTTTTCTTTTCTTTTTTTTTTTCTTCTTTTCTTTCTTAGTAGATTTAAACAGCCGGGTCAACAGGAATGTTTTAATTGAAGTTTAGTTGTCTGACTCATGACAAACACAGATCCCAGACTGGAATCCTAGAAAAACTCCACAATGTTTTCTGGAGGGTATAAGGATACAATTCCATTATTATATTCAGCTAATCATTACTAGGCCACATGTGTACTTACTGGCATCTATGCCATGGAGTTGCAGAGACATAAGCGTATGGAGGAAGACAACACCAGCTTCACTGCAAGCAGAGTAGTTTACACCAGTTTTTACACCAGTTTGTGGCAAAAGTAAGACACGTGTTGGATCTCCTCCTATTCATCAAACACTATATGAGGGTATATTCTGAGTTTAATTCAACATGGGTATGCTGTATAGCCTAAGTATACATCAACAGACAGAGACATTTAGAAGCAAAAGAGTTCCAACGAATTTTCCACTAACTGTTAATTGACTTTTTGAACAAATCTTTCAAAACCAGATGTATTAATCTACAATGATTCTCAGATAGCATGACTGATAACCTTGTGGACACAAATGGACTGTGCTGATATGCTCTGAGTTCTGTGTACTTTTGATGTGTCATGAGTTATTAATTAACAAAAACACAGACCAGATCCTTTTTTTATCTACATTGACCTTATTTTATTGCAAATCTCTTCACATATTTTTAAATTATTTGATTTTCATTCTGGAAAAACAGGTCATAGATTTTATCTCAACCCTGGTTGCACTTCACTTTTACCATTTGAATAAGAGACCTTTCAGTTAGGAGCAATGCTCAAGCAGGGTTTTAGTTTTGTTTGAGTCTTAGAAGCCATACCTGCTCTTTTATGAGGACAGTAGGGTGAGGCAGCTCTTAATTCACCTTATGCAAGTGCTCAGACTTGTCTGTTACCATAATCAGATGCATCACAGATACAGGAAAAAAATACATACAGCTCTGTTTTTTCTCCTCTCTACAAGGACCCCACTGGAGATGAATCTTTTGAATTCTCCGTCGATTGCTTCTAAATGGATTCAATCTCCAGGGAAAGGCAGTACAGGAAGACTAAAATTGTAGTGCACAAACTCACTTGAATTGTAATACTGAGCTGTTTCTTGCCTTACGGAATGCATACCCAGTATATGATTAGTTCACACCTTTAGTCGTTGTAAATGCCTGTTCTATGAAGTCTAATGAAAATATACTGACATTATTTAAGCAACAAAAATGAGCAAAATGTGTAATATAAAATATAATAAAAAAACCTGTGATATCTGTTTTTTATTTATTAACCGCATCTACCTGTCTTTGGCTTCTCAAGCCTGACCATTGCAGATGCTCAAAGAAGCATATGAGCAGTCTGAGATTCTGGGGCAGCTCTTTGAACTGCATGTACTTGGCTCAAACCTCTATCTAGTATCTTGAATGTTGCCTGAGAATTTATGTCCCTTCAGTTCCCCATGCCATCCATATTGCATAGAATCATTAACCTATAGAATCATAGAATGGTTTGGGCTGGAAGGGATCTTTAAAGTTCATCTATTCCAACCCTCCTGCAATGAGCAGGGACATTTTCAATGAGATCAGGTTGCTCAGAGCCCTGGCCAACCTGACCTGGAATGTTTCCAGGGATAGAACTTCTACCACCTCTCTGGATAACATGTTCCAGTGTTTCACCACCTTCATTATAAAAAATGTTTTCCTTATATCTAGTCTAAATCCACCCTCTTTCGGTTGAAAACCACCACTCCTTGTCCTATTGCAACAGACCCGATTAAAAAGTCTGTCCCCATCCCCTTTAAGTACTGAAAGGACACAATAGGATCTCCCTGGAGCCTTCTCTTCACCAGGCTGAACAACCCAAACTCTTTCAACCTTACCTAATAGGAAAGGTGTTCCAGCCGTCTGATGATTTTTGTGCTCCTTTTGTGCACTGCTCCAATAGGTCCACATCTCTTGTATACTGAGCTTGAACACAGTACCCCAGGTGAGGTCTCACCGGAGTGGAGTAGAGGGGGGAGAATCACTTCCCTCAACCTGACCACAATTCTTTTGATATAGTCCAGGATGAAATTGGCTTTCCGGGATGCAAGTGCACGTTGCCAGCTCATGTCCAGCTTCTCATCCACCGGAACCCCAGGTCCTTTTCCACAGGTTTGCTGTCTATCACCTCATCCCCCAGCACATATTGATGATGAGGGTTGTTCTGACCCAGGTGCAGGACCCTGCACTTGGTTTTCTTGAACCTCATGAGGTTCACCTGGGCCCACTTCTGTTTGTCCTGGTCCCTCTGGATGACATTCAGTCCCTCTGCTATATCGACCACACCACTCAGCTCGGTGTCATCTGCATACTTACAGAGAGTGCACTTAATCCCACTGTCCATGTCATTGATGAAGATATTAAAGCATACTGGTTGCAACACAGACCCTTCAGGGACAATATTTGTTACTGATTTCCATCTGGACATCGAGTTATTCACTACTACCCTCTGGATGCAACCAATCCCTCACCTACTGAACAGCCCATGCATTAAATCCGTATCATTCCAATTTAGAGAGAAAGATATTGTCAGGGTCTGTGTTAAAGGCCTTACAGAAGTCCAGAGAGATGTTATCCATAGCTCTTCCCTTGACCACTGATGTAGCTATTTCATCACAGAAGGCCACTAGGTTGGTCAGGCAGGACTTGTTGTCATGCAACACTACAAGTATCTCTTCAGGGTTTTTCCCCCCTTCTGCTTCAACCATGAATCCTGTAGAAAAGTGCTTCTGCTAAAAGATTACAAGAACTGAATTGCTCCATGAAAGATATCCATCATGTATTGGATGATGTCTCCTTGGGAAGAGGTATTTAATTTCATTTTTGGATGTGTACTTTCAATCAGATGAGTTTCATCCTCTGTACTATATTTGAGGGAGGGGCACTTTGTAACTCCTTTTCAGGATTAAAACCATGCATATGTATAGGCATTTGGATTATATTCACAGCTGTTGCTAACTTGCAGGTGTATGTATTTATCTTAGGAGTTGTCATCTTATAGCTATGAGATCTGACTAGTTTAGAAGGAAAGAAAAAAAGAAGGAAAACCACCCCACCCAACTCCACACTGAGATTTCCTTTAAACATGTAGTTGTGATATCAAAACATGAAAAATTGATCTCCACATAATTATTTATGTGACTTTTGTTGTGAACTGGAATCCCCAAATGATTCCAGTCTCTGTTCATTTTTTTAACAAACTTATCAAAAAAGATTACAAGGTTGGTAGCCTCTTATTAATAGTATTAAAAATTGATATTCCAATAATATCCATGAAGATAAATATATTTTATCTTCTGCTAAAAAAAGGCAAGAATTTTAATCTGGTTCATCCCCATGTTATAAAGACTTGATCATAGAAGTGACATCTATTATTACTATTACTTTTGTGCATGTCATAAATTAATATTTTAAATAATTACAAATGTATAGCTGTATGAAAAAAATGAATATTCAATACAATATTTGTGAGAAATGAACCCCAATAATAATTTTAGAATTCAGGACAAAGTCTCCAAAGCAAAGCTAAAAAAATTTATTTGCAGCGCTGGGTGCACAGTGGGTTTTTCCCCACAGCATATGCACACCACATAGGATCTTTTCTACACTTTTATATGTTATAATCATACATATCCATAACTTTATTTACATTTTATTACCACCCCCTTGCGTTTGCGCCCCATCACCGAGAGAGTCTTCATGGGAGTTGAAGTTTCACCCCTCTTCCCTCTGCTCACGCGGCTTCTCAGGCCGGCGGGCAGACAACTATCCATATAAGACTATCTAGAGCACTAAACTATGTGAATTGTTTATATAGGCTTTAGATAAATTTAAGACTCATCAAGACACAACTAAGGTAATATACCTGAACCAGACATCTAAATAACACCCCCTAACCCGACCGTTTGCCTTCTCTGCCTTGTTCCCTGATATTGGATACTAAAAGTTTACATTCTTCCTGTTCGCCTACGAGTTTTCAACCTTGGCTGAAGCAAAACTGTTCTTGTTTATCACAACATTTTATTGACATAATGGTAGATTTCAGATGAATGAATAAATCATATTTATGTTAAAAGTATCTTTGTTTGAGTTAGAACGGAGTTTATTCAGTGATTTTATTTTTCAGCTAAATCTCTTCTAACTGAACTTTCTGAAGTTGAAGGCAGATTTTTGCAGACAGTGCCTGCTTCATTCTTAGAGTTACTACTAAAGATTGGTGTGTGAACCAAGGTGACTGCTGGATCTTGTGTATCACATTGAAGGTACAGAAAGTTGAAGGTAACACCTGCAGGAAGGAGCAAACAGGACAGGTGACCCTAAGCTGACCAACAAGGTATTTCATCCCATATATGTCATATTCAGTATAAAGCTGAGGGATCACAAAGGTCCAGCTCTCTTCCTCAGTGGCTGGTGTCCGAGGAGGAGACTGTCTGTTCAGCCTCTGATCCTGAACTGTGTGTTCATGAATCCAATCCCAGAATCCAGCTCTTGAATTTGGTTCTCATCTGCTGCTAAGTCCAGTCGGGGACTTCCCCAGTGCCTGCTTCACATCATCTATGGTGATGGTGACATAATTGCTATCAGGGGACTTGGGGTTTTTTACTGATTTTGTATATATTTCTACAAATATCATTTTATTACTACTATTTTCATTAAAGTTGTTCTAGCTTTATTTTCCAATCCATAGGTCTTTCTCCCTTATTCCTTTTCTCTTTCTTTTGCGAAAGCAGAGGGCTTAACAGAGAGGATCTATGATTTGTCTACTGGCCAGCACATTTCTAACCTTGACGCAGAGGTAGAATGTTATCTTATACATAGGTGTCTCTGTAAATCGTTGTGACTGACTGGAAAAGAACTGTAAATAAATAACAAGTTGGAGAAAATAAATTACAATTTCAGTTCTTTTACCTAGGTACTTAAATACTTCAGAATTGATTTTTGGTTATACTATTCATTGACATCTCATGACTTTTGATTGATTTATAAAATTTTAGTGACAAATTAATTGGGACTTCTGCTTAATATCTTGACTCCCATTATTCACGAAAAGAGAATTGGGATAAGTTTAACACTTTGTAACAAGACATTGATCTTGATCTTCCTGACATCTTTAGATTAGTTATGTTAATTAATTTACAGTTCTGAAATGCCATATCCACTTTTTATATTATCAGTTACATTGTTTTGCAAACTCAAAATTTTCAAGAGAAGAAAAATTACAATCCTAAAGCATTAAAGAATTAACAAACACATTCATCAGGCTAAGTATTTAAGCAATATTGTGGGTACCATAAAAATTAGCTTGAGTAAAGTTACCTGTCAGGGCTATAGGCTGGGGATTAGATAAAAAGTGTGGGTTTATGCTTCATCTTGTATGTTGTAACTTGTTTGAATTTACATTACTTCTGAATAATTACATTGCTGAGAATGTGATCTACATAAGCCAATATGACCACCTATGTGTGCTCGTTACTTATATTGGCAAGGGAATCAGGTATTACTTCCTTCATCACAATTTATGAAATAGTTCTTATTTAGGTTTCATTCACATGGAATAACACATTTAGCATAGGCCCAAAAAACCCAAACCCAAACTTAGCTGAATAAGGTGCAATGGTCAGTAAAGTCAGCCATACCACACAATTAAGCGACACAGAAAACCTGCTATCACCTGTCTATTACTTTGCCTAAATTCGATATGTACTTTGTTGCTTAACTTCAAAAGTTTCCAGGGCACATAGTTATACATCTATATCCTAAAGTGTCACATCTCACTTTTGATCAGGCCTCAGCATCCATGCCTGACTTGAATCTAGAAATTAGGTCATGGGAGTACTCTGGAAGTCTTGATGTCAATGCAAAGAACAAGCACTGAGTCAGACAGTTTGTGATGCCCAGGTGAAGAAACCATCTGCTTTTCCTGAATTAACTTAAATTAGTTTTGGTAAGGGAGCCTCATACATATTCACAAATATGCTATTTTCTACTCAGAGCATTTCCAAAGTGAAAAAAAAAAAAAAAAAAGGGTTAAAAAACTNAAAGAAAAAAAAAAAAAAAAAAAAAAAAAGGGTTAAATACTTGGATACGTAAAAAAAAAAAAAAAGAAAAGAAAGTAAGATGAAGTCTGCATCATGTTGTCTATGTGCTATAGCTAGTCAGTTCTGGAGTAATGGCATGTAGTATTAGCAGCACAAAAAACCAGTCCTTGTCCAACTAGCTTTTCTTTCCAAAGGGAAAGATACAAGGGAAAGCATTTCAAGCAAACTTCAGGTGTATCTATTGGCTAGGAAGAAATGGGGAAGACAACACTGAAGAACTGATGGTAAGTGCTATAAACATGCTCAGCAAACAGACGAAAAAACATCCATGAGGTTTCACCAATATAAAGTTTTAGATAGGAAGGGTATATCAATTTACAGAATTCAGAAGCAGAGGTAAAACGTCATAAGTTTAAACGACTCCTGAGTGTTTAACCTTACACCTAAAATACATTTAACCATACGTATCTGTCCAATGACTTTGTCTTTTAAATTTAAGCTTGTATTTTCATTATTCTACTTCTGCAAAAAAGTTAATGAGGTCATAGTTTTATTAGGAAAAAAATTAAAAGACCGAGCTAAGATATAGTATAAAAGATAAAATATGAGCAAGAACATTACATTCACAGCCAGGTTTGGGGAGGGATTTAAATCAAATTGGAATGAGGTTAAAAAAGTTGTCACATTTCATTTTTCTTGCCTGGTCTACCCAGGACAGCTCTAAGGAACAAATAAACAAACAAACAAACCTCAGTGTTTTGTTAATAAATTTTGTAGTCCAAAGAAATGATCTGGCCTTCAGTTGAGATGGTCAAATCTGCTTCCTCAGACTACACACATACACAAGTTCCTAGGAAACTTTCAGTAAAGAAACTTCAGAAAGGAGCTTTACCCTTATTCCACTAAAATTATCAAAATCACTACCAAGAACCCAGAACACCTCACAACCTCATTGATTATGTTTTTGTGACTTTAGCAAGGACTTGGAAAAATCTTCACCATTATAGACTTTCATTTTTAAAGTTTAAACAGTATCAACTTAATTTCAGTATTATTTCCAACTGTTGCTGGGTTTAAACACAGAACTAGGCTCTATGCATGTTCTCCTGGACAATGTGCTCTAGGTGAGTCTGCTTTAGCAGAGGGGTTGGACGTAGTGAACTCCAGGTATCCTTTCCAACTTCAACCACTCTGTAATCTCTAGTGCTCTTCCTCTGGTGACAAGGGGCAACTTGAGATATCTTTTCACAAAGATCCTTCTCCCTTGGTAGCCATCTGAGCATTCAAGTCAGGGCACTTTGTTGACACTGAGAAGGTCACCAGGGCTCCCCCAGCTGCATTGCTGGTATACCATTGCTTATGCACAGGGCAACAGCTTCTCATCACAGTATCTGACAAGCCTGGGGATAAAATCCACCTGCAAGGCCACAACAAGATACTGAATATCTTGTAAAGAAGGTATCTGCCTTTGGGGCATCTGCCTTCCTGGCTGGGCAGCCTACTGTGACATCCCCCTGAACTCTCTGCTTTTCAGACAAGAAGAATGAAACCCAAATAATTCAAAGGGAAATGATAAGTGACCTTTCACACTACTTAGACACACACAAGTCTATGGGACCAGATGGGATTCACCATCCAGCCCTGAGTGACCTGGTGGAAGTACTCACCAAGCCACTTTCCATCATCTACCAGCAGCCCAGGCAAACTGGGAAGGTCCCAGCTGACAAGAAGTTAGCAAATGTGGTGCCCATCTGCTAGAAGGGTTGGAAGGAGGATCCAAAGAACTATAGGCCTGGATTCCAGGAAAGGTTATGCAGCAGATCACCTTTAGTGTCATCACACAGCATATACAGGACAACCAGATTATCAGACCCAGGTCAGCATAGGTTTGTGAAAGGCAAGTTCTGCCTGACTAACCTGATCTCCTTCTGTGATATGGGTGACCTGCTTAGTGGAAGAGGGTAAGGCTGTGGATGTTGTCTAACCCAGACTTTAGTAAAGCTTTTGACACCATTTCCCACAACATTCTTCTGGAGAAACTGGTTGCTCATGGCTTGGATGGGTGTACTCTAAGCTGGGGTGGATGGATTTAAATCCAGTTGATGACCGGTCACAAGCGGTGGTCCTCACGGACCAGTATTATGGCCTGTTCCTTTTAATATCTTTATCAATGAGAGGATTGAGGGCACCCTCAGGAAGTTTGCAGATGACTTCCAGCTGGGTAAATATGTTGATCTAATTGACAGTAGGGGGGTTCCATGGAGGGATCTGTACAAGCTGGATCAATGGGCCGAGGCCAGTGGTATGAGGTTCAACAAGGCCAATTGCTGGGTCCTGCACTTGGGTCACAACAACCCCATGCAACGCTACAGGCTTGCGGAAGAGTGCTTGGAAAGCTGCCTGGCAGAAAAGGACCTGGGAATGTTGATTGACATTCAGCTGAACATGAGTTGGCAATGTGCCCAGGTGGCCAAGAGGTTCAATAGTATACTGGTTTGTACCAGGAATGGAGTGGTCAGCAGGACTAGGGAAGTGATTGTGCCCCTGTACTCAGCATTCATGAGGCTGCCTCTTGAATATTGTGTTCAGTTCTGGGCCTCTCACTACAAGAAGGACACTGAAGTGCTGGAGAGTGTCTGAAGAAGGACAACAAAGCTGGTGAAGGGTGTAGAGAACAAGTCTTATGAGGAGTGGTAGAGGAAACTGGGGGTTTTTAGCATGGGGACAAGGAGGTTGAGAGGAGACGTCATCACTCTTAACAACTACCTGAAAGGTGGGGGTCAGTCTCCTTTTCCAATTTACAAGTGATAGGACTAGAGGAGATGGCTTCAAATTGTGCTGAGGGAGTTTTTGATTCAATATTAGAAAAAATATCTTTCCCCAAAGAATTGTAAAGCATTGCAACAGACTGCCCAGGAATTGGTGGGATCACCATCCCTGGAGGTATTTAAAAGATGTGTGGGTGTGGTGCTTAGAGACATTATTTAATGGTGGACTTGGCAGTGCTGGACGTGTGGATGGACTCAATGATCTTAAAGGTCTCTTCTAACCAGAACAATTTAATGATTCTTTGATTTTAGAGACCAGGATGAATTCAGTAGTGGAAGTGTTTGACTTCTTATTTTTCCTTTTTTTCTACTTTACTTGACAATTATTAATGAACCATAACCTGTTTACCTGATTATTTTTGCTTCACTTCCATTAAGATGACTACACACATGCATGAACATACTTCCCTGCAGATATGCTGCTAAGACTCCTCTGCAGTATTGTCCTTTAGCAACATATTTTATATATTTTTAGAAACTTCCTAAGAGCACAAATAGAAATATTAAATGTTTTATTACAAATTTTTTCTACTTTTTCAGCAGATTTTTTTCTCATGTGGTAAGCCTTTCAATCTACTATCAAAAATATTACTCAGCAGCCTACCTACATTATAGAAATAAATGCATCAGTTGGTAACTAAATATGCAGAGCATATATCCAGACTTCACACCTTCAGCATTCCCTGGAAGTATCATCAGACCAATGTGTTTTACAGAATACATAGAAGATTAAAAAAAATACAGATGTTTCCCTTTCTCCTCTGTTGATTTACAATTCCAACTTTAAACTCTATGTTTAGCATGTAAATAAGACATTGAGTGAAGAGCATATTTTAACTTGCATTTATACTTTCCATTTAAATGCAAAAATTGTTCTCTTGCTGAGTATTATGTCCCTTTGCTGGGGAGAAGGACAAGTTGGTGGATTTTGTTTTTCTTGAAACAAACAAGCGAGAGAAACAAAGTTTACCAGATCTTGTTCTGTTGCAAATCTTTTTTTGCAACTTAACTTATGACCATTTTCATGTTTTCTTTGTATTCCTGCTTGTTTTATTAGTTCTGCACAATTCCAGCAAATATAAACTTGCTCCAGCACTTTGCGAGTTCACAGTACAATTTAATTGCATATGTCAGTTCGCTGTATGCACAGTGATTACAAGAAAATAAGATGATATAAAAGATAGTGATAGGAAGTGAACAAGAGGATATATGCAGAATGTGAACATTAGCTATAGGCTATTCATGATAAATTTTGAGATATATTATAGTTCTTATTTCTCTTTTCTGAGTACTGTAGAAAAACACAGAGAAGACTAAAGACAACAGAAGGCTGAAGTGAGGAATAAGAAAAATCTATAGAGGTTTAGTATTGAAGAGCTTCAGAATCAACACTGTTAATACAGTGGTTGGAAATATATGATATAGTTTCATCTATGCAGGAAATTAAATGTTGTGCTGGAAATAAGAAAACAAAAAGCCACAACAAAATAGGAGAAAGAAAATACTTAAAATACAACACAGAGAGAATAAGAATATAGCCCAAATTTACATGCTTAATGCTATCCTTAATGTTGGGTATTCATAAAAAATAACAAGAGGCATCTCAGAAATAACAAAGACTGGAAAGAGGAAAACATATAAAGAAGAATGAAGAATAGAGTGTTTACGTCTTAAGTCAATTCAGATTCATCATACTATGTTAAGTATGAAAAATCTTTGGAAGACTAATCCATTCTTGACAGACATTTGTCTCATCTGCTTAAAAGTACCTTCAATGACAGAAGGTTGACAGGTTTCTTTGGCTAAGTTTCCAGTTCTTCATTACCTTTTTCTTCCAAAAGTGTTTTCTAGTATCTCTTATATCAGACAATTAATCTTTTTCTCTTGAAATTAAGCCCATTTCTTCTTTTCTGATACACAGAACATATTATCCCTTTCTTTGAAATAGTCTTTTATTTTCTTAAAATCTATTGTCACATCCTTCCTAAATCTTCTTTTTATTCTATCTTTCTTTGCAGGTTATAATCTTAAGACCTTCAATCAATATTTCTGCTCTAGTTGGCACTCTCACCAATAGGTACCTATTCATTACAAAGACTGGTAGAAGAGAATTTCACACAGTATACAAATCTATTAGTGAATGCTGAATTGAATTGAAGCATAATGGCTTGTATCTTATAGGTCATAAACATAATGTCTACTTTTTGAATTTTATTTTTTTTTATCTTAACAATTCTATGATGCTGTTGACTCATGTTTACCTTGGGATCCTGTTTAATGCAGAAACCTGCAGAACTTTTACCTGGACAGTTGTTCCCTAATTTGTGCAATTCATTATTTCTACCTGACTATCTTGCAGTTGACCCTATTGAATCACATCCTATTATTTCAAACCTACCTCCAATTTGCCAAGATTATTTTGAATTTTATTCCTGTCCTCCAAGACACTTGTAATCTCGTCTAGCTTGGTATCACACATATGTAGATATTCTCTATTCCAGCATCCAGATTCATTCTGAAGCTCCAGCAAGACATATTCAGACTTCTGAAGCAGTCCTCTCAAAAGCAGTACAGACTTGGACTATGCTGTAGGAAGGAGAAGTGTGTCTGGATAGTTCTATCATTAAACATGATGATCCCTAGCAGAAACCATTAGGGATTCTTTTTTGTTTGCTTGTTTGTTTTCAGAATAGTACATCTGTAAAGTCACCTTCAGGCATCTTGGAGCAAATACAGACTCCTGCAGGACAAAACCATGTGTTCCAAAATTCTGTATAAATAAAAGGGACAGTTCAGTGACTGACATTGTAATCTCTGTTTCTCTTTACCTAATGTAACGGATCATCTGATTCTGCTTGCCTTTTGCTAGTTTTAACCTCCACAGTGATGTTGCCTTCTTTAGCTATAACCATAGCAACAAGACGAAGTATGGTAGTGTTACTTCTTTGTTTTCATTTTCATTCCAATCTTCTTCCTGTACTGGTTTCAGAGTATTAGTATAGTTGAAGTAGAGGGAGACTGAGATGTCAGAGACTTAAACACAGAATAAATACAAATATGTTATGGTGCAGTCAAGAAATCATACTCAAATCCTTCTCTTCCACCTCGACAGCACAGAATGTAGATCCATGAGTAACATCAGCTGAAGAATCAGTAATCACAGTCATTAAGTACACTTCCTTTTCCTCTCCAAATAGTGATTACAGATGACTTAGATCCTATTAGCATTATATTGTGATAGTATCAATAATGGGTATAGCCACAAGGTGTGTTTAAAAATGTTCACCAATGCTTTCAATGGCATGCTAAATACTTAGTGTAGCCACTTCACACTGGCTACTGCTTCTTTTATACGGTCCATTTTTAGGAGAAGAATGTTTGAATAACAGTCATCAGCCAGATTCGTGACTCATTGATCATCACATTTTCTCTTTAAATTTGACTGTCATGAAACAGCTCTGCTCTAAGTCCTGTATCTTCTACTACCTATGAGCTAATTTAATCTCTGGCCTTAGTAGAATGGAATCTAAGATAACTTTTTTATTGTCTTTCTTTCAATCAT
>WEIS01039557.1:0-10566 GCA_013389965.1 Todus mexicanus
GCGAACTGCTGGATCCCTCTCTGTATGCAACCTGCCACCTTGGCCACTTACTCTAACAGGGAAGCATGGACTTACATGCTGGCTACACTTCTACCTCTACTCTGCCTCCCTGTTTGACTTTACTGGAAAGCAAGTTTGGAGTAAGTAGTTTAAACTAAGTATTGGGCTAATAGCCCAAACCCGTGCAGTCTCAGGCTACACAGTTAATGTGACCTTATTCCTCCATGTCATCCACGGAAACACAGGGAAGTTAGAATAACCTATTCCACCAAGACCCAGTGATGTCGCCTGGGTTCCAGTCCCTTTCTTTAGCCCAGGTATCAGACTAAATCTTTGTATAACAGTCTTAGAAAACTAGTATACCAAATCTTGTAAGGAAAGAAGCAGTACTAATGAACAAAAGTCTTACTTCAATACTCAATACAATCACTACCAACTTCCGCTATGAATTTTTTTTGGCATCAGTGTAACAACATTAAATTACAGTAAAATTCTATCAGTCTCAAAGTACCTACAATGAACAAAAGTACAGAAACTCTTTCATTTAGAAGCTGTAAAGTCATGTGAATGCAGAGCTCCACATATCCTAATGTCACTGAGTAGATCTACCCGCAGAGATCACTGGGGTAGCAACAGTTGTACTACTACTTTTTGACCCGAAGTGGTCAATTTCAGATAAAACTATTGCTTACTACACTGTGCAGTACAGACATAAGCATGTCTTGAAGATGCCTTGCATTTCAAGGAAACACTTGAGCAGCATCCTTTCCCTGCTTGCCTGCCCAGTTCCTTTCTTCACTCAGTGTTCCAGCCAAACAGCCCAACAGCCCAACAGCCAGTGTTTGCACTACGTTTATGCTGCAACTCATTAAGCATCCACACTACATAAATTGGCAAGCATCAGATCACTGCTGCTACCCCACTTATTTTTTGCTCAGCACTGAGATTTCTAGCTGTGATGCATGAAGAGCATGAGACTCTGACTACAAGGACAATGTATTGTTCAAGTTCCAATATTCACAGCTGCAAAATCTTGGCAAGTAATATTGAAAGAGCTTCTGCTTCTTACAAATCAATTCATAGGACTCAAAAATTAAAACAGATGTAACCAAGTCATCTGTACCTCTGCTGATTCAATGCAAACTGTCAGAGAACACAAAGCAGAATTCATTACTCAGCTCACAAAAATGAATATTCTGCCACTCAGCTGTTGAAAATGTGGAGGTGCTGCATAAAAAGACAGCAAGTGCTCAGTCACCATTGCACTCATTTAATAAGCAAGATGTTTGTGTTAGCCCAACTTTTGTGAAATGCATCCAAATGCCTTTGTATTAGATAGTTCAAATTAAAAGCAATTGAATGGCATTTTAAACAGATGTGAACCTGTTAAAAGTGTGAACCGCATGGGCTCATATTATTTCTGGCACCTATCCTTCCAAATTAGCCATAAAATGCTGTTTGACACATGGAACAAGCGCAGACTGCTAAACAAGCGTCATATGAAGTAAATAGTTTCAGAAGATTCAACTGTAATAAATTAAGTGCTGAGGCAGAGGAAATAATCACTCCCCCATTATAAATTATTTCTCCTATTATTTTGTCCTGGGACTGCTGGACTGGGAGTTCTTAGACTTGAGAGACTGGTAAAATGGATATAAATCAACTGTTTCCAGCAGTGCAGGCTCACAGGGTGTCTAAGCCCATACGAATAAAATGTTCTCAGGCTCTCCAGAGAGGCATATGGTGAATAACAATGTGCAGATCTTCCTGAAGCCATTTGTGAAAGATGCTTCATTTGCCTCTGCCAGTGATCGCCCTGCAGCTGAGACGGCAGGACAGACACACACCTATCCTTCAGCTGAAAAGGCATCAAATTCAGCCTTAGGGAGGGATGTCTTTCGACAGCTGAGCTGATGAGAGGGATGGCTTTTTGGCAGCTGAGCTGAACTACCCACCAAAGGTGGCTCTTCTCTTCCTCCTCCTTTCAAAGGGATGTTGCCACCTCACCCTTCTTTACACCAGCTAGTATGATTCCCTCAGCCTCCACCGCGCCAGTTTAGAGCTCACTAAATTTACTCACTTCTCTTTGGTAAGCGAGCTTGCTCTGCTCTCAGTGAGCTGAGGAACTCATCAGGTGGCCATGCAGCTGCCAAAAGCGATGTGAGGAGGACATAGCAATGCAGGACACAGGGCGGAAACACAACAAGAGCCGCTTCTCACATCAGTGCAGTGGGGTTTGCTGGAGTTCATCCACCAGAGCTCCTCAGCTGTGTCTTCACTGAAAGAGGAACTGAGCTGGGAGCTAACAAATGCTCGACCTTGCTGGAGAAGCTGTCTTTAGACCAGCGTTACTGCTGACTCCAGCATTGTTATAAACTCAGACTGTCTCTCACAAACATACTTGCTCCCCTCTTCCCAAAAGCTGATGTTCATTGAACTGAAATGCCACCAAGGGCATGTGTGGCAGAGAAATCTAACCGCTTCAAGATGAAAATTAAGGATGTAGTTTCCAAAAATAGTCATAGGGCCTGCATAGGGCCTTCTTTGTATTTTTTCTCTTATCCTCAGTCTGATTTTAGAAACAGTCTCAAACATTGCTCTTGAAAGAGATTAGTTTGAGGCTTAAAAACTGTGACTAAGAAACCCATCATCCAAAACATTCATCACACCTTGATGCTCCAGTGTGACCTTGGAAAATCTACAACAATGTACAACAACCTTGCCATGTTCTAGTTGGTTTCTACCCAGACTATCCCAAGCCACGTGAGAGGTGGATGCAGGGTCTGTATTTGTTCCTTCATTTGACGTAACTGTGACCACTCAAGTGAACTGGCTTCGAGGTGTTAGACCAGTAATTACACTGTGCAGTGGGAAACACCATTGTGCAGTCTGAGTAGCACTCTTAAGTCAGTGTTTCTCTCCACACTCTTTTAAATATATGCTACAGAATTGTGACTGGCTCACTGTTACATTAGTGAAGAAGGAGGTGGGGCATATGGTTTTTTATTTTTAAAAAAGTATTTTTAACCACCAGAGGGAGCACTGGTCCTGAATATCTTTCAGGATTAAAATAAACATGTACAATAAATATCATCTGTTTGTCCTCAGTTGCACTTACCATTTTCAGTATTTTATTGAAAGTGTGAAGTGGATATCAGTCAAACAGAATTATTGCTATATGCTCACAGGGCGAGTGTCCTCAAATGCACTAAGGATGCTTAACATTACAGAATTCCCACTGCACATTTTTCAGCCCTAGAATCTCTCTCTGCTTATAGCTATACAATTCTGGAGCCACATGAGGAACAAGTAATTAATTACACAAACATAACTGTGAAGATATGCAAAGAATCTGTGTAGGAACTTTGTAAATATCTAGGCTCACTCAGAAGTTTTGGGACTGAGCCCCTCACAGTGCGGAGAATGGAAGAGGGGGACCATAGCAGGGGGGAGGTGGAAGAGTCAGCAAAATCTGGATTCCTGCACTGCCAGGAAGCATCTGATAAAGCTCACTCACGTGAAAACATGACGCTAGCATTTTTGGCACAACTAACAGAAAGAGCAGCCATTATAGCTTTACATCACCCGTATTGCACCACATTCAGCATCACTGTGGGCTGGATGAGTCCCCTGCACAACCTCAAGCATTACCAGGGCTGCTCTACACTATACCCAGACACATATGTCGACAAAGAGCTACCCCACCAGCTGCTGGGGAGCAGCATGCTCCAGTCGTGCCCTCTTTGACACAGTGCTGGTTCTGCCATTTCATTCTCCCTTTGCTCCCTCCCCAGGAACTTTGACCTATGTGACTCCTTCAGTCCCACAGTTAAACCACCTCTGAGGCTACACTTCATGGTGGGAACAGAGAAGCACCTATTCACAGTGCAAAAGCCAGTGCCATCCAGGTTCATACACACAGGGGCAGAAGCTGCACCCTGATCACTCAATGATGGCATCTCACTCAGCTTTGGTTGTTCACTCCCTGAAAGGATTAATCTTCCTACTACGAAAGTAGGCATTCCCAAGATTCGTGAATTTACAACACTGGAGAACCTGTGCAGTTTGATACCAAATGAACTCGAAACTCCAACAGTGAATCTATCTGTATAAACATTTAATTAGAGAGCTGTTCAAGTTTACGGTTCAGAGACTGAGACTGTGCCTCTGCCTCCTAAATACGAAAAGAATGCTTAGATTGAAAGCATATTTCAGTGTCGCCTCATGGCTGCACAGAGCGCACAGAGCATTCCTCAGGAAGCTGCTAAGTGCTTCCCAGGAGTATAAAAATAGAAGTAACGATCTTTGATTATCCTTTTCCCTACATATCAGTATGTATCTGCTTAGTTGGTATGCAAGTAAGTGGGTGGATATCCAGTGTGTCTGAATTTGATTTAGAAGCTAAATAAGAAGCAAAATAAGCTGACTGAAGAAAAATTAACATTCAGAAGTCAGCCATGGCTACAGAATTAGCCTCTATTTAATTAGTGTCAAGCAACTGGCTGCTATCAGCATTGTACAGTTTCACTTAAAGTAGCTATAAGCAATGATCCCTCTCTAAATAATTTACCAATCCTTCTTTATGTAATTCCTCTTCTTGTTCACATTGTAGCTGTTCCCCACTTTTCAGCTGCTGTATTCTGTTTTTTCAACTGAGGTGCCCAAATTTCACTTTTTAGAACTTCTTGAGCCATATACATTCTTAATGTAAGCTCTCAATGTTTCTTTACATTTATGAGTCTTTGGCCAATGTACTTTTTGTGTGATATTTTACTCCAGTGTAGATAAATAGTAGCGATCCAGAATTAGGTAGGATGCTGAGGAGGAATGTATTGCTGTTTACAGCAAACTATTATTTAGAAGACTTGCTTGTTTTGTCTCCACTCAAAAAGAAAAGAGAAAAGAAAGGAAAAGAAAAGAAAAGAAAAGAAAAGAAAAGAAAAGAAAAGAAAAGAAAAGAAAAGAAAAGAAAAGAAAAGAAAAGAAAAGAAAAGAAAAGAAAAGAAAAGAAAAGAAAAGAAAAGAAAAGAAAAGAAAAGAAAAGAAAAGAAAAGAAAAGAAAAGAAAAGAAAAGAAAAGAAAAGAAAAGAAAAGAAAAGAAAAGAAAAGAAAAGAAAAGAAAAGAAAAGAAAAGAAAAGAAAAGAAAAGAAAAGAAAAGAAAAGAAAAGAAAAGAAAAGAAAAGAAAAGAAAAGAAAAGAAAAGAAAAGAAAAGAAAAGAAAAGAAAAGAAAAGAAAAGAAAAGAAAAGAAAAGAAAAGAAAAGAAAAGAAAAGAAAAGAAAAGAAAAGAAAAGAAAAGAAAAGAAAAGAAAAGAAAAGAAAAGAAAAGAAAAGAAAAGAAAAGAAAAGAAAAGAAAAGAAAAGAAAAGAAAAGAAAAGAAAAGAAAAGAAAAGAAAAGAAAAGAAAAGAAAAGAAAAGAAAAGAAAAGAAAAGAAAAGAAAAGAAAAGAAAAGAAAAGAAAAGAAAAGAAAAGAAAAGAAAAGAAAAGAAAAGAAAAGAAAAGAAAAGAAAAGAAAAGAAAAGAAAAGAAAAGAAAAGAAAAGAAAAGAAAAGAAAAGAAAAGAAAAGAAAAGAAAAGAAAAGAAAAAAAGAAAAAAGAAAAGAAGAGGGGAAAAAAAGTCCATACACCTTTCAGTCACCCACAAAAAAACTCATGCAAGACTGCTAGTTTGAACATTTTCTAAGCCAGGAGTAGTCTACCTCAAAGCAAAATTGAGGGCATTGCAATATGGGGACAAACATGGAGACCAGACTAACAGAGAGCAGAAGCCAACAGACGACAAGTGAACTTAATTTTGCAGCTGCAGGAATCCACCTGCACAAAGCTTAGCACCAAGGCATGTGGTTCATTGTCTTTATGTTTAAACTCTCCTTGATTTCTGAAGAAAAAAAACAACAGTAAACCTACAGAGCTCATGATGTTGGCGGAAATCACACAAACCTTTTATGAAAGGTGTGCATCGTCTATTTCTGACCTTTTTTTTTTTTTCCACATTAGATGTGGGTCATAGAGGCTCTTCCCACAGCTTAGAGCTACCCTGGGGAAAAGAAGAACCTTAACGAACCACGAGGGAAGTACACATTTGAAGGACAAATGCATTTGCACTGTAAAAAAAAAAGGAAATTCTATCACCTGGAGACAGGTTGAATCAAAAGGGTGCTATATTTCCCACCCCTTCTATTCATCTGTTGAACTCATTAGGTCTGAGTAACTCTTCCTTTGTTTTATTGCACATTGTGTTAAATCACTTCCAGTGCTGAAGGTCCAAGAATATAAGGGGTAAAAATGCTCCACGCCCTTCCTTCTTCATTAGTGAAAATTATTTACCATTTGTTTGCATTTGGCATTGTTTAAAGGCTCGCATTTAGAGATGAAACTGGGGGAAAAAAAAGATAAAAAAGTCTTGAACTCTTCAGGTTTTTTTAATTTGTTTTTGTTCACATCCTAGACCTGGAATGAAATGTGACATTACATGCAAGTTTTATTCTCTTGCCAAAGGTTTGTCATGGACATATTTACAGAAAATAATCTCTTCCATAAATAGTAAAAACATGGGCAGCTGGTCCTAGACAGTACAGGCTGCAGTGAAGTTCTCATAATGAAGCAGCTCATCTCTTACAAAGTCCGTGACAGGCAGTACTACTGGAGGCAGTGCTATCTACTAGCTGCTTTTTTGGGGTTAGGTTTGAAACAGCATTTCTAAAGTTTTAAGCATTTTGAAAGTTGCATCGGAGTAACGTACCTTTCCACAAAAGCTAGAGAAAACAGTCTAGCTCCTGGCTTTTTATCATGAAAACACCACAAGGAAGATAACGTCATGCCTCGAAAGTGTAAATTGGCGTTTCTTCAGTTTAATCTCTACAAGTCTCTTGACTCAACCTGTTTCACTGGAGAACAGGCACTACAATAGCATTCTTTTAGAGCAGCTCCAGGGTAGTTCAGCCAAAACCAATCCAGTTAACAAAGACGCAATAATCATTAATAATAAAGAAAACAAATATTTTCCTTATTTTGACACTGTGGAAGATACTTGTCAGTGAATGCCAGCCAGGAGCTCGTGGCACACAACTCAGTAGGTGTCCTTTAAGGTTTTCTTTTTGACCAAAAAAATAAGAAAGAAGGAAAAGGGAGGCTGTATAAGCGGGAGTGTGGGAACAGCTGAAATCTGTGATGCGGGAGTGCCACCCAGAGGAGCCCGTGGCAAGTGACACAGCCCTGGGAGGCAACAGGGATGGGCACAGGGACAGGGACAGGCACAGGGGCAGCGACGGGCACAGGGACAGTGATAAGCACAGGGACAGGCACAGGCACGGGGACAGTGCTGCCCCCCTGGTGCCACCTGCTCCAGCTCTCCTGGTGTCCCCCTGCCTTTCCCCAGCGCTGGCAGGATGGAGCCCGCAAGCAGGATAGGTGCGAAGGCAGTTTCGCTACCAAAGGTCTGTACTTTGCCTACATCTGGCGAGTTTCACTTCTCCAAGTACTTTTCTCATGAGGTAAATAGTGCCCCTCCGTCTCCTACACCTTGGCATCAACAGAATTTGCATTAATAGAATTTAATTACATTTAGTGGCTAGAACTTCCTAAGGAGAATCCCCTGAAGCAGTTTTGCAGGGCTGTGCGTGCCCTTGGCCCTTGCTGGATTTCTAGCTTTCAGCTCCACATTTTTGCACAGAAAGGAGTTGAAGATTTGTGATCACATCTTTCACTCACAAATCTCTCTGAAGCTGCTGCACACAGCTGCCAGCAGCACTGCCTGCTCTGCTTGCTGCTCCACTACCCCAGCCATTGGTATTCTTCCCTTTTTTTCCCCGTAACACCTGATGTTGGAGTGAGAGGGCACCTCAGACTGTCCCGCTGTACTGAAGGCCATCCCCTCCCTTACTATGACTTAAACCCATTTATTTCACAGCTCTGCAGAGTCTTTCAGTCTTTGCTTGGCAGTCAAGCAAACTGTTCTAACAAAACTCAGGGTCACCCAAACCCCTCAGTGCTCTTATTATTCTGCTAACTAGACATTAAATAATTCTGTTGCCTCAGTTTACAATCAGTAACAGTGTCAAATGAGAAAAGAGTGAGAGGACATCTGGTTTGATACCAGTGTCTGTGCCCACTCATCCGCTCAGCTCAGTATTTGCTTTAACTGTGCACACTGATCTTTGACACGAGCCTTGGTGAGAATTATTTTTGTTGGAATATCAAAGCATTTAAAAATGTTCCAGCTGAACTTTGGTGGAAGCTGTCACATGCTTTTGTTAAGAGCTACAAAATTTATGGATGGTTTTGCCATTCTAGTTACTTTTAAATATTCTAAGGGATAGAAATATGATTGTCCAGACAGGAATCTAAGTTGCTTTTCCCTTGTCTTCACCCTAATTTTGCTTTTATTTTGTTGTTAAAGATGATATAGAACAACATTCTACCTGTTACTGAAAGCTAATAACTATTTGCATCATTTAGATTAACTTTCTTTGCTATGTTGACTATTCAATTTACTTATTGTTCTGTAACACTTCCTCAGGTATCACAGTTACCTGAAAGGAAATGCAAATTCTTTTTAAGGTCTCTTAAAAATGCTTTCTCAGCTGTTCTTGCTCCTTCTGTGTTATTATGCTTTTTTTCTCAGCTAACCTAAAGAGGTCCTCCAGCTGTTAGGATCTTGCTTGTGTGATACCAACCTCTAGTGGGAGGTGCTCCTGCCCATGGCAGAGGGGTTGGAACTAGACAATCTTTAAGGTCCCTTCCAACCCAAACCATTCTATGATTCTACATCTATCGCTCTTTTAGCAGGTACTTTAGTTTTCCTTTTGGAAGACTCCACTTTCATGCTGCTTCTTACTTCTTCATCTCCTTCTAGGTATACACAGTTACGAGCTTTCCTATCGCTTCTGCTGCAGGTGTTTTTGAGAATTTTGCATGAAATTTGGCTTTTTATAATTTCTTAATGAAATTCAAACTTTAAAAGAATTCAGCTCTGCTTTTCTGAAAGTCGACATCATAGCACAGATATCTTCAATGATTAATGTAAGTTCTAAGTTCTCGCTGAAAATGTGTCTAAAATCTGAAATACGAGGTAGCTGAGCAAGGAGAAGCAAACAACTACAACTAGCATGAGATCAAAAATCAAAATCAAACACCAAATCGCTTTTTGCTCTTGCCTAGACAGACTAGAAAGTGATTGTATCTCCCTAGTAATTATCATATACACCCAGATTGCTTCTTACGAATACGCTACAGAAAGCATAGGCAGAGATTGATTACTAAGTGCATCAAGTATTAAATTCTTGTATGGGAACTGACACATTATAGAACCATTAATTATAATGGCTGGCTAGTCTGAGATCCCCAGCAAACACAAGATAAATTCAATGGCTGAATAAAATTTAAAGAAGCCTGAGGGGTAAACTACAGAATGTAGCTACTGCTGTACCCCAGACATTTGCTGTCCCAGACCTGTAGTCTGCACTCACAACCCCCTGTCAGCATCACAGAGGGCAATAAGATGAACATACAGAAAGCAGAAGCAGACCACAGGTGCTGTCACGCATATGATCTGATCCTAAAAAGTCACACCAGGACATATTTTTTTACAACCACTGTGTAGTCAGTATATACCGGAAGCATGACTCTGTCTGCATGGACAAAATTTAAAATTTGGGAAGACTCCAAACTACACATTGCACAAGCACTGAACGGCTCTGCTTCCCAAGCATGCAGATGTCAGAGAAGAGGAGGTGTTATAGGTTGTTTCTCATCTTACTTTGACCTCACATTTGGGAAACTTTAACTGACTTCATTGGAGCCTCCCGCTGCAGATCAAAATAAGGCCCTGTAACCCTTTGAGAAATCACACTGACGACAATACACTAACAGTAGTTGTACAACTGTAAAATCAAACCCCATGAGGCTAGAGAGCATGCTTTATTCCATTGAAGAAATGCCTGAGATTATTGTACCAACACCTTTACAAGTAAAGATCTGCATCTGGCAATAGCTACTTGAAAGGTCATTTTACGCCAACTGAAATAATACTGTGTGAATACCTATAAAAATCAGCTCTGAAAACTAAGTATGAACACAGCCCATCACACAGTATTACTGGGGTATCTGCTTTTATAGCACTCTTTCTATGGAGATAAATTTATCAGTATAATCCATTAGTTTGTGCTAATCAAAGATACGTATCTGTGTTGACTGTGAAACTACATCTTAATATAGAAGACGTTGCCAGAGACATTTGGTTCCATTTGGGCAAACAGGACCAATGGTTCCAATGACTATTTCAAATGAAGAAAAGCTGATGGCTTCAGATGCCACTCAGCAGTTTGGTCTGACGGTTGGGAAACTGTAGAAAATTTTCAAAACTTAGCATATCCCAATCAATATCGTTCAAACTCTTTTGACATCTTGTTCTATTCAAGAAAAGCAGCTTGGTTAGTGTGCTCTCTTCATGAAATATAGATAAAGAAGGAGCTCTTGGAGGGGCTAATGAAGGGCAAGTCCTGTTTAACCAACCTGATCTCCTTCTACGACCAGGTGACCCATCTAGTGGATGGGGGAAAAGCAG
>WEIS01039560.1:4440-20300 GCA_013389965.1 Todus mexicanus
TTTTTTTTTTGTAACTCTTCTAGAAAGAAAGGATTTAAAATGACACCAGAGAAGTCTGTCAGTCTCTTACAGGACTGTGCAATAATTGATTTAAATACAAAATTTAAACTGTCAATTCTATGTGTGTGTAGAGAAAATAAGTTATCTAATTGTTCAGACAGTTTTCAAATGTATATAATATACAAAGAGATGTCTTTTAAAACAGCACATGAATACAAAGATGGATACTATTAGAAATAATATTAGCACATTTTTGTTAACTGAAAAATAAACCCCCACATAGCTAAAATGCTGTAAATACAACAAGAAAGATGAAGTAAAACCATTAAACCAGTATCTGTTCCATCAAGTGTCTATCATTCTTCATACTTGCAAACACATACAGTTTGAGAGAGAGAGAGTAATTTCATTACGACTGTTTGTTAGGAGGAGCTACTGAGTCAAGCAAACAAAAAATCCAGAGATTCAGTTTAAACTCCCAGCAAGTTCCTCACAAAAAAGAGAGAGAGGGAGAGAGAGAAAGATTGTGTAACAATCTCCAATTGTTATGTCTCTTCAGAACAATCACATTTAAAATATAAAATCAGCTACTTCTCAGTAAAATGTTTGATGGCTTCAGTGGAAAATTGTACGCTTTTGTAAGTAACCATAAGTTACAGAAGTGAATGTGCTACGTTTCTGTAGCTAGCTAACTGTGGAGTTGCACTATTTGTGCAAATAATATAGGACCAGTGTTTTCTTCTGCAAATGTACTGTAGCATCCCCATATAAACATAATGTGTTCTAACAGGGTACATTAATAAGGTATATACAAATACCATACCAAAATGGATTCTGCATGCTTTTGTGAGTTGCTTTATTTTATTGTGACATAAAATACATAAATAATTAGCAATTTTTATGATAATGGTGAATGGAAATATAATAGATTAATAGATCTCATGGCAATTTGATTTTTTTACTTTGTTGTTAACTTGATATTAATTCAAAATTTCTAATAAAAATGTTGAGAACTGCTTTAAATAGATTTTGTATCCTACACAGGGATGAATGAAAGTTGAGCACAAATGCAGATGAGCGAAGATGTAATAACTCAAGCACAGCGCAGTAATACTTGTGTAAGCAGGCTCAGTCAAGAGTCTTGCTGTTTTATAATATTACATCCTGCAAATTCAAATTTCTTGTTCTTTCTGTTTTGTTTCTACTATTGATAGGATCAGTATTGTAGACAGAATTAAGGAATGTTTGCTAATTTAGCTCTTATTAGATCAGAGTGAAATAATATGGGAGTAAAAACAGTCATGTCATTATTAATATTGATACAACCACAGGGATTTTTCAAAATTATGCTTTAGTCATCCTTTGCAGATCATAATTTTTTTCTCCATTAAAAAGTTTTACAAATCAAAACTTCTTACAGTTGACTATTTAACAGAGGAAACAGAAAGCATACAAAAATAGTAATTTTTATTTTAAATTATATTCCTTTAAAATGTCATTCATGTAAAAAGAGAATTGGCAAATTCTTTAGCCAATTGTAATGGGTTTAGTTCATTTGTTTTGCAACATACTAAGTGCTTTTAACAAAAGCATTTGGTGTCTTCATAGTTTCAGATTTTATATTAGATAAAAGAGGACTAGGAAGCAGTCAGAAAGATATATTAAGTGATTCTTTTTATTTAATTGTGTCACATACCCTAAACAGTTGAAATCTAGGAAGATCATTTTCAAAGTGTTCTGTTTTCTTATATGAATAAACAAACTTTTTTTTTCCCTCTTGAACAAAGGATAGTTTTGCATAACTCATAAAATGTTATCTTTTCCTAGTTCTCAGCCTCCCAGGGAGGGAGACTATCAACACATGGACAAAGTCACAGATGCAGAAGGACATTCCAGAACTAGCTTTAAATAAAGTAGGTCACATGCTCTAAACTCAGACCAGGTAGAGCTTTTAATTTTTGCAGGCAGTGCCACAAGAGTTGTGTGATTATGCTGCAGTTTAATAAAGAGTATGGCATCTTTGTACAATACTTACTCTCTGGGAAGAAGGGAAAGAGGTCCTGTAATAAGAGAAGTGTGCTGAGTGAGTCAATCAGGGGCCATTGGAAGATGAGGTCCTCACTGTGAATATACCAGTAATTGACATCTTGTGGCTGGCCCCATTGTAATCCAATTAAACTTCATCGAATTCCAACAGGGAAAAGCGGTAGGGGCGCGGATCCTCACTGCCATGCTACCACAGGCCATCCTACTTACAAGCACTGGAAACCAATTAAAAACTTACTTATCTAAAAAAGCACACTTAATGAACATACTGTCTGAAGAGGACTGTAATTATCTTCTTCTCATCATGGGCCTGTGCATGCACTAGTACAATCTCAGGGAGAAACAGCTGAACTATCCCAAGAAAGTTAACTTAATATCCTCCAAAAAATAACTAGACATTTTTATGGGATTTGTTTTTAATATCACTACCCACCTGTTTCTATCAAGGTTATTAAGACTGCTCTGCTTAGCAGATAGATGAAGACATTCAGTTTTCTCTGAGACACACACCTAGAAATGGCTGGGAGATGAGCTGGCAAAGATTTTTGTAAAATTTCGGCTGAAAGCTATGCATTCCATCCCCCAAACCCTCTACAAAATATATTGTATTGAATTGAATTGAACCCTCTAAAAATTTTGTACAAGGGAATGACTTTACCATTTTGTGGATGGAATGTGATGCGTATGTAGAGATTAACAGCAGCGCTGAAGACAGCTGATACAAAAGTCATTTATATATCTTTATTTTAACTGTGTTGTGTTACTCTGAGGAATATATCTTATTTTCCTTTTTTGAGACTGATAGAACTTACCACCGCAATGATCACACACATGAATATACACAGGTGTACACACATATATATATGGCAAAGTAAAGACTAAAATCTTTCTCTCTTCAATCTGGGTCAGCAAAATGTTTATCCTAGCTCTTGATTCTAGCCAGGATATTGATATTGAACTCCTGCTTCACAAAAAGAGCTGTGAGATGTTTCAGTGGCTACATGCAGTCCAAACCTTCATTTTTATATTCTTAAAAGGTTTCCTGTAGTGGAGTCTTCTGAGGCAGCAAATAAGGATCTGCTGCTGACATCAATGTTGAACGGGATCTCTACAGTCAATTTATATTTCACTCAAGCAGTTTCTTCAGTAGTATCCAAGAGCTGATGTCACTCCTGTATCATGCCTGTAAGGAAAAAACCAGGATGGACATTCTAGCAGGCTGGATGGTGGATTTCCTCCTCGCTCTCAAAGGAATGTTTTTTCTCTTTTTATCTTTCATTGGATTTTCAAAGAAGGGAAAGTTTCCATAATTTCTTCCTGTGGCTTCCCATACTTTGACAAGAAAATGCCAAGAGCTCCAAAGGATATTTGTGTTAACCTTGGTCTCCCAGTTCTTTATGTCCGTTTTAAAGTCAAAGATAATGACTAATTCATTCCATGGAGCGGCCTATCTCTATCACAGGTCACAGCCCACACATGTCAAATGGCTTATTTATAATGTCGCTGGAATAGGACCACATCTCAAATTCAGCCTTTCTTCTTTCTCCTTCCTCCTGGCAATCTTTCTCCTGTGAGCACAAAGGGCTATAGGTACATCCAAAACACAAACCAAATCTATCCCAAACTTGTTAACCTTAGGGGTTATAACTTACAATATTTCTGAAGGTGCAAGATATTTAAAGCTACTGTCAGCATTGATTTTGTAGAGGTTTTCTCCATTGTAAAAATTAACTTGTGTAACTTGGATATTTCTCCTGTGCATTTGGATATTTCTATTAATCAGTAATATCAATGTAAAGGATCGGAAGTTAATAGTGTTTTATCTCTTTTAGCGTTACTTTTGAAACACAGACTTGCAAATTCTATATCTGAAGAGCAGGGAGAAGGAAAACATTCATGCCTGTTTGCTGCACAAATTCAAAAAGACTTCATAAATACAGTTACATGACATATCTGTTTTCCTACTGATTGGATATAGTTTTATTTTTAAGCATATACTTTTTTGACTTGCATATAAATGAACTGTAAAAAAAATGCAACCTAGTTCTATGGCTTCTTTTAGGAGCAAATCCAGCCTTAAGGCTGATGTGGGTTATAAATAAAATAGGGATTTTTATTGTTATTTTATGTTGATATATGCATGTTTTTACTCTTTTGAAATTAACATTGCAAATATTGAGACTACTTCTATAACAAAGCAGACCATTAATTTATTTTTGTCATGCTTCAATAATTTGATTATGTATGTGTTGTTGTTCAAATTAAAGATCTAATTTTTAGAAGAGTATAATTTGAAAATAGTGACTCTGCTGGGAAACTTTCAAATTCCTCTCAAAGGATTACAGGTGATAAACTTAATGGTTAAAAAATATAATATTTACCTCTTGAGTAAAGAATCAGTTTGTGCAGATTTTTATTTTGATAAGTATTACAGCATGCAGTTTCCAAAACATAACTGTTTTCTGCATGGTTGAGACAGGTTTTCATGCATATTTATTACATGCATTTGCTTAATTATGTATACATCTGTATATGTATCTATTTATCTATGTGTGATGTACACATATAGCCTTTAGACTGAAGATAATTGTTCCGTTTCTTCCAGCGGATTAGGCCTGTACTTAGTTCTGCATCAACATGTACATTCTGAATGTCTTGTTCCTGTCAATTTACATGGCAGCCCAGGCATTTTAAGAGGCTTTATGGGAAGTCTGAAGTAATTGCTTTATTTCTTAGAAATTAAATTACTGTCTTTTGAGAGTCATAAACAATATTTAGCACTAGATGGGTCACCACAGGATTTCATTGTTGAAAATCTATAGCATACTCTGCTTTGCTAAAATGAACATATTTTGGTGGCTGTAACAAGTATGCATAAGGTGTAATCCACTTGCTCATTAAGAAACTCATCACGTTCAATGAGAATCCCGTGCACAGAGTGACACAGCTACATGCTAGTGGTCAACTTGAAGTTGGAAATTTTGTGAGACAGCCCCATATTTACACTTTATTGTAACTACTATAGGTAGCTGAAAGGATATGTCTATTTACCTTTTTAGCAATGATAGGTTACGGCTATATCTTTACTAAAACCAAGTTTTATTTTGACTTTATAGCAATAAAAGACTGTTTCCAGTATCTGAGTTAGAAAACATTGATATGTATGCAATTCTGTGTTATGAGTTCTGAAGAACTTAGAGTAAGAAATATGTTTTGGCTGTCCCTGATAGCCTTTTCAGATTATTTTTTCAGCTGATTCTCTTATATTTGATCCATGGTATCCAATATATCATTATCCTTCTTTCACTATTGTTGCTTGAGCAGGATGAAGGTAAAAAACTATTAAGAGGTTAAGTATATGTGGATAGACAGAGTGCCAAAACCCTGCAGAGTTCCATTTACATCCATAAACATAGATGATCACGGTGGAATTGACTTGATTCTTCTAGCTTCTGTTGGCTCCTATGCCTTCATTGTTGGGATAATCATAGAGTTGTTCAAGTTTTAAGTGTGCAAGGCATTAAATATTTTTATACAAGCATATGTTTACCTTGACATGACAGAAGTCCTACTTCTGGCTTTTTTTCAAAATATAATTAAATAGAATCTAGCACAAGCAAAACTCCAGTGTTTTATTATTTTTTTTTCCTCCTTTTAATTTTTTTTCCCCTAGGAAGACTGCTTTGAAATAACTTCATATATCATAGTTACAGATATTTCACCAGCCCCCAACAGTATTGGCTTCTGCCAAAAGCTCATGGACTATGGCAGAAACTTTGGCTATGATAGGAATGATCTGAAGCACTTCTACTACAGCATTACTAACAAGGTTGTGTCGGAGTTAAAAATCTTAAGTCGCTGAAAGTCAGAGCAAGATAGAGTTGGTAGTACGGATCTCGTAGAGGTCACCTAGTAATGTGGTGCAGATAATCCATGATATCCAGTATAGCTCTTTTTCCTTGGTATCCCAAAACAAATTCAGACTAGTCCTTCATGTGCTTATCAAGAGAATTACCTTACATCATAAGACTGATGGAAAGCAAAAAGTGGAAATTTGCATTCTGTGTGTAGTGCCAGAGGGAATGAAGTATGATCTGTGGACAGATCTGCAGTTAATATGAGATGAGCAAATGGTTATTTATGATATTGTTAGAAACATCGGGGAGCATTAGAAGTGCCTGTGCTGGATGATGGATAGATGAGTAGGGTTTCTGGCTTTAACCTGAGTCTTTAAAAGTATGGTCATAGCAGGCTGGGCTTAGATCTGCTCTGGAACAGGTGATACATCTACATGTTTAAAGTTTCTCAGAAAGACTGATTAGATATGAATACCTGCTTTACCCTTAGTGCCTAGTTCTGCAAATGTTTCGTGTTTGCTGACATTTTAAAATGAATGCAAAGGAGATATGTTGGGTGAAATTCTGATCTTGTTAAACCTGATAGAAAATTTTTAATGACAGCTGGGGTTAAAAATACAGTATTTTATCAAAACTTGCAGTCTTTACTCCTTATAAGACTTGCTTGCAAGATATTTTTCTGTGAGTAAATCTAACTTTTACAACAATATTTGGGTATTTCAGAAAACTTGGCAATAACTAGGTCTCTCACAGAATCTGGGGCTCCAGTTTCGTTCTTTCAATCTTTTAGAGTCTAAGCTCCAAAGCCCTGCACAGTGTGGTAGCTTTAATCAGGGTAGTTCCAGGGAACGAGGCCATTGGATAAGCTAAAATTTCGAAAGCCAGGTTTACACCTAATGGCCCTTCTGTCAAAGATATTTTGAATTACAATGTAATAATATGAATAAAGAGCTAATAATTGCTTTCAGTTGGGTATGGCCCATTTGCTGTTGAGATATTAAATATGGCTTCAGCATAAATATTTAAAGGTCGTACTGTAAAAGCCAGCATAGAATCTGTGAAAATGTGTGTGTGGGGAAATTGTTTATTTAGGAATAAGCCACTTCTTTTAAATATTTAGGAGTGTCGTGGTATACAAACTATGTGATTATTACCACTGAAAAGTTTAATTACATATCTTCCCACTGTGCCTGCTTTTGTGGAATGCTAGAGGAGCTCTGGAAAGGCAAAGAACGCCTAATGATCTCCTCAGAGCTAGATTTTCCTCCCTGCTTTGTAATGTAAATGGCTAGTTTGAAAACCACCACGGATCCCTGCGCTCCATCCCCGAGCATCCTTGCTGTTTTTAACAAGAGATCACCTGACCGCCACCTAAAGCTCCCCCTTTTGCTGAGAAATCTCGGCAGGCTCTGGGCAGGGCTGGGGAAGGTGGCGGCTGCCGGGGGGGACGCGGCGGAGCCGAGCGCTCCGGCGGCCCCGGGGGTGGGGACAGGAGCGGCAGCGCCGGGAGTGCCGCGGAGCCAGCCCTGCCGACCAGGGAAAACAAAAGAGCTCAGCTGCAGTTTTGTGTTGCCGTGGCTGGCTGAAGCAGAAGATTCTAGACATTCGTGCCGAAAAATCAAAGCGCAGCTGAGGCTATATCTACCGGGAAGACCTTTTCTGCCCCCAGAATGGGCTGGATCGGTACAGGTGGTTTGCAGATCATGCGAAGACAGACGGGCTGAGAGCCATGGAAAGGTGGGATAAGACTCTGCCTCTTTCTTGCCTTGTTTTATTTATTCCTCCTCACCCCCCACCCCGCTTCTCTCTTGATTTTTAAAGCAGCATAGCTGGGACCTGAGATGGGGTCAGTTAAAGAGATTAGATGGGTTTTAATCCCACAAAACAAAACGAGAATTAGAGGCACTACTGTGTTCAGCCAGATGTTGAAGCCAAACTTGGGCTGAGTCAGACTTGCTTTTCGCGATTCTTGTATTGCTTTTGATGTTGTCTTTGTTTAGAATAGTTCCTGTAGGAAACGCTGGGCTTTCCGACCAACTGCAGCCTGCTCGCACAAATTGTCAGATGACTCTTCAGATGCTGCTAGGGATTTTGTCAGAGAAACTGCAAATGAAGGCTTTGATTATGATGTTAATGGAATAAAAAGAGCTGTTGACTTTGAATTTCTTGCAATGCAGGCATGGTTAGAAGTTAGCTGTGGTTGTTGTGGTACATTGTCTGAATTGTAACAATGGGCAGTTCAAGTAGAGCAAGTTTGAATGGTGTTTCTTCAGCAATTCCACTTGCATTTTGCTCTTATATCTTTGGCTTTTCACTGAGGGCAAGGAATGTGATTTTTCCATTTTCCTCGAGGAAAAAGCCAACAGATTTTTTTTTAAAAAGACTGAAAGACAGAAGCATTAACATTTTTATTTGAATGGTTGTTAACACCAGCATGCCTAAACATCTAAAACAAATCCCAGCAATTTCTCATTTCCCTTGCTGGGCTGATGCATTTCTTTTGTTCCTGCAAAATTTTCCCTGCCTTTTTAGAACAAAAGGCATTTGCTTTTTTCCCTTTATTATTTTAATGGAAGCAAGAGAGTTATATACAAATTAGCAATTTTGTACAGGTTAATGCTCTGCTTCATTCTGAAGTAAACTGCCTTGAGGTATTAGGAGGAAGGGGGGTGGGCAAACAGGGGGGAGGTTTGACCGATGTCCAAGAAATATTGAATTCAGATGGATTTAAATCATGTAGAGAAGCATACATTCATATGTAGCTGGATTTCAGCTTCATGCCATGCAAAATCTGCAGACCATAGCAGGGAGATTCTTAGCAGCCAATAAATCAGATTTGTAATGGGCCTTTAAAATTTGTCTGTGAGGGGTGACTGCCTGGGTCCCCTTTGGCAAAATTAAGATGCAATCTGACAGTACAGTAGCATCTGTGTGCTGACATTTTCTCGTGAACCTAGTGAAAAATGGCTCCATATCTCTTCTTCAGTCCCCAAAAGACGGTTTCTGAATATCTATGCATTTTCCCCCCTCTATTGTTGTTTGTTCTAATTACCGTTCTCTCTAATAATGTCTGACTGGCTCGTTTTGCTTTGCTTTCTTTGACTGTTTGACCAGCTGAGGGGCTGTAGTGGGCAGTGATTGTTTTACCTGAGATCAGAACCTCATGCCTATACTACCGCTCACCACAATAAACAAATAAATAAATAACTATGTGTGTTGTGAGTGAGTTGTATAAATACTTCTAATAAAGCAGCTTCTGCCTGTACTGCTGGAATTAGGTAAATGGGTTGGCAAACATGTGTCTTAGATAATGTACCACCCACGATACAGGTGAAAAAGGAATGCCAGCAGTAGTGAGTGCAGCTGACAGGTAAAACTGAAAATCCTAAAAAAAGGCACAAGAATCAATTGGCCAGAAGCACACCTATTGGTACAAGTGTTTATTTATCCAAGGGACAAGTTTACGTTCAGATACTACAGGATCGAGTGGGGGAGGACGAGAGAGGAAGGCACTCCTGTAATTGTGCTACAAGTGTGCTTGTTGGAAAGAGCCTCTTTATATGGAACGGCCATTCAGTTTGACTCCGCAGCTCAACTTTAATGCTCCTCAGCAGAACTTGCAGCTTAGGGATGGGAGAAGCCTCTGTCTGTGTATGCGTGGGGTGAGTGCAGGGGAGCAAGGAAGGGGCCCATGTTTCTGTGACCTGTGCCGGGTGATTCGTGGGGTGGCAGGCAAGTTTGCTCTGGTGGAAAGCGCTTTCTTAAATGTTCCCTGAGATAAAGTGGCTCCATAGCACAAAAGTAGGGCAAGTAGGAGGCAGAAGGATGGTGATGAGAAGTTGTGAGTAGTATGGATTGTCTCCAGAAAAGTGTGGCTGGTGTTATTTTTGTAGCTGATTAATAATACCTATGGAGGCTTTTGAAAAATCACTGTATTTACCGGACTCCTGTACTTTCTCTCCCATTTAAGGTAATAGTTTTGCTGTGTAACAAATACGATTTTCAGCAGGAAAAGAAAAACTTTAAAAGCTGCCCTCATAGAAAACAAATGGTATAAATATTATGCCATTTACCCATTGCAAGAGGCTTCACATTTTAGACAGTGCTTAAAGAGCATGTTGTCTGGAGTACTTAATAAACCCCCAAATGTTACTTGCCGGACTTGTTGCAGTCTTCTTAGATTATTTTTCATATACCACAACTCCAAGCATTTAGGTCTAAAATTCCACTACTGAAGAGGAGCGAAAATAGAACTTTTACACCACATACAGATTCCATTACTGCTTTTGTGCAGGTAGATAATTTGACAGTAGTAAACAATTGGCTTTGTGGAAAGTGTCACAATTGCACTGTGGGAATGTGAAAAAGAAAACAAACATCTTGCAAGCCATCAGACAAACAGAAATGTCAACGAGAGATATAAATAAATAAAGTGCTTAACTGCACATATTTAGAGAAACTGGATTGAAGATTCACCACAGGCAGAAAAGTTTCTAGGAGAAATTAAATGAGCAAACTTAACCCAAATGATCACACAGACATCTAGATAGCATCATTGTCTATTGATTGTGTGATTATTAAGTACAACATCTTTTAAGAGGGCTTAATAGTGAAAATCTGATTTAAGAAATGAAGCAAGACTTTTGACATTTATTCTCATTATAAAATGAAAACTGCCCAAGGTGTTTTCTTGCAAATACACATTCTTCTCAAGGCGCAGCGCTGACACATTGGACTTCTGTAAAGGAGAAGAGGAAAACAAAGATAGAATAAAATGATGGCGCTTGAAAATTTCTCACCATCCATTTCTGTGAGCTGTGTAAATGCATCCTGTGGTTAAACATAAAACTCATGATCATCTTTTTGTGATGTAAATAAAAAAATAACAAGAATTAAAGACACTAATGTATACTAACATTAAAAAAGACTCAGAGCCAGAGTATTGAAGTCTGAGAAAATTATATTTACATTGAAGCAGTCCAAGTAGCGATTGTCAGTGTTCCAGCTGACAGACTCAGCAAACAGCCCACCTATTTCCCATTTCAGCAGCAAATGCCTGTACAGAAACCATCATACTCTCACTGCAAAATAAGCTTAAGAACATTAAAAGCCATATAGTATTCCTAGTTGCCCTAATGCAATCAGTTTAAATCAAGTTTGTTGTAAATGATATCACTATAACAGAGCTGTTTGTGGCCCATAGAGTCAAGAAAAGAGTATGGTCAGCAGAATTTCTTGGATTTTTTTTAAGTAAAAACATCCCAGATATTCCTCTGTCATTGCTTCCACATGTATATAGCACATTCCAGACCCATGTGTTTTCATTTCTAGCACTAGATAAAAAATTCAGAGAAAGATCTCTCTTGTTGCTACAGTTTTCTGACTATATTATACTGTAGAATAAAGAGGCAGATGATTCTTGTGTTTACCTTTGTCGGTTATATACAGAGCATACCCCTAAATTAGCAGCTGTCCATTGTTTTGTAGAAAATGAAATGTCATTAGTAGGGTTAGCTGAAAACTACTGGCTGGGTTTACTCTTTCTCTGAGCATGGAAGGTTAGATTGACTTCTTCAGCTGAAGAAAGAAAACCACTCTCATATGAAAAGATACAAGGTATTTCTAACCTGACCTTGACATCTTCTCCCTGTTACCCTTCTAATTTCTTTGGTTTTCTCCTCGTAGTCTTTTCCTGACCCTTCGCAAACTTCTTAATTTATGTAAACCTTCTTTGATTTGACCTTGCCAACCATCTATGACTTCCCCTCCTGCCCCAGCTCCGTGTTCTGGGACAGTGACAAATACTTTATGCCACCTGGCCTTTCTTTGGTCCAGGCAAAGTCTGAATTTGATGCTAGGGAAGAACAGGTTGTACAGAGGTTCATATCCAGATGTCTACAGAATGAGATACTCTCAGGCTCATTACTCTCCCTACTACAAAAGGGATATTATTTTTCATCCCAACAGTAGTCAAATCTACTGAATTTAGCCAATATTCCCATGATTTAAACTCCTGAAGGAAGAAGTGAGAACTAGTGATTTTCTCAGGTCACTTTAACAATCTGAATCTGTATCCTGAATACCTATTTCATCATATGAATAGTCCTAAAGGAGAGTGTGGTTTAAGGCACAGCTCTGCTTCTAATGAAATTGGTGCCAAGTTTCACTCTAGAGATAAGACAAGAGAACATTTAGTAGAGAAAATAAAGCTTACAGAGGAGCTCAGGTTAAATACATTGTAGCGCTTTCCCAGCAAAGAAAACAAGCAAATAGGATTGACAATGGGTAATCATTGAACCTCTAAACCCCCTAACTGTTATGCCTTATAAAAATATGAACAAAAAAAAAAAAGTGCCCGGGAAAAATTCTTTAATCTGAAGGTATTAGGAGTTAAGTCTTTACAGCCATGGCAATCCCCATTGACAGAAATGCTCATAACCCAGAGGTGATGGAATACAAATGGGCATGGATGTGGGAAGCATTGCAATAGACAGCACATCACAATAAAAGCTCTCTTCCTCAGTTATCCTTTCCTTTCCAGTCAAATAAATTGCAGTGATGTACAGTGTGAAAAATTATTGCAGCTAGAGTGCTTTTCTGATGACAGAGATGACATAAGTTATAAAAGCCTGTCCTAGATAATAGAAAGTAAAGATTGCTGGAAGTTAGTAAAGATTTAGGAACTCTTGGGGTCTGGGTTGATTCAAGCGTACTAATTGGGTATAGAGTGCTTCACTCCTGACTTGATCATATGCTGAAGCACACCTGCGCTGATGGGGGCACAGAGCCATGGAACTCCTGTACTGCAGGTGCTCTCCATCTGACTCCACTCCCAAGGTCCTGGGTTAAGTCTTGAAGAATGAGATTGGCTGAAGCTCTGGGAGTGATTGTACCAATCTCTTTGAACCATGATGGCAGGAGCCATGATGAGTCCAGAGGATGACAGTGATCATAGTGAAACATTAGTGAGCAGAGCCTCTGCAGGGACAGGACTGTCAGGGCAGAGTTCCTTTTCATCCAAGGATTTTTCACCTTCAGAGTCAGCTTCCTGACTCCAAAAGGTGACTTGGCACCACACTGTAATGCTGTGCAGTCAGATACAATGCATTACTTTGCGTTTTAACAATGCTGTAATCTAGCATGTAACCTGAAGAGGAGTGAGGAAGGGTGCCTTTCTTGCTAATTGAAGTTCCACGTCACATGGCTGGGGTTAAGTGCATCTAAAAGCAAATCTTAAATATGACACTAGCTTTCTGGAGTACTCTGTAAATCTGGAACATCTAAGGAGGTTTGCAGAAGGCTGGATAAAGGAATTTGGTCAGTTCATAATTGTTTGCTGTCTGTGACTGGGGCAACTGGAAGCACAGGTGCCCCTGCCTTCAGAGCATTGCGGTTCCTGAATGACAAAAAAAGACGCTCTTGTCTAGGCATTTCTTGTTCAGAATATGCAAAAGAAAGAGGTTCTAAGAAAGAGAAGTTAGGAGTTTGTGGAAGTGTAGATATCTGCATCGTTTGTTTTTATAGTCCTGCGCCCCAGAAATCCAGACATCTTTATGGGACAGCTGGTAGCTATCCCTTATGTAGCAGTAAGAGGACTGTGCTGCTCAAAAGGAAGGGACAATTCAAAACTTTCCTAGCTTTTGCATTGCTGAATTTTGAAACTTGGAATAACTGAGGGGATAGTCTGTTCCTATCACCTCTCATTGTGTCATTGCAGCCATAAACCAACTGCAGTGACATAACCATCCCCAAACACCTGCCTGTTCATCTATTGGGAAGTCCTGAAAAAAAAGTGTGCTGATAGGGAGCTCTTTATTGCATTGTTTTTTTTCTTCTGCAGATTCAGCTGGTGCTGTATATTATCCTTTACAACCTTCAGCCATTGGGAGCTAGGACACTGTAATTATGTTCCCTGTCCATGGAAGTTACTGCCTATTACTGTGTGAAATATGTATTCTGCTCGGGATTCAAAACTAAACAGTGAAAGCATGTTTACTGCTGCTTTCATACTAACAAAATAATGGCAGTGTTAATTTACAGTGGTAAATGCTTTCTCCCCTTATGTGCCAGAACCTGTATAAAAATACCTTGTTGCTGATATGTAAAGAAGTCAAATTCCCAGTGCTAGTAGTTCACTTCCACAAATAGCATTTTACGTTTGTGTAGTTCCTTTTACTAAAGGTCAGAGGGGTTCACTCATTCGTAAGTGTGAACATAAACTAGGAGGCTGAGATGTAGAAAGTACATAATTATTTTTATAGAGAGGTAACTTTAAATCATCTCTGTAGTGATAGTCAGGATCTCACATCCCTTCCTAAAAAGCTGCCTTAATTGCTCATTGCTCTTGAATTTCTATGTGGGCTGGTCTTTAAGTACCTCGACCCAATTCTCACAATGATTCAGTAGCACAGGTGAAAACAAAAATTGGGTTTTCTAGCTCCTGTAGCTCCTACTTTTGTGGTCTCATCCACAGGGGCATTGCCTTTTGTGAGGTTTCACCACTTCCTGGCTGAAAAAATGTAGCCTAGTTTTATCTCGCTCTGTTCTCTCCTGAAGTTCAGAGGAAGTGAGATATGGTGGGTACCTCGCACACTATTCGATTAGGATAAAGCATGTATGCTGTCTATTGTGTTTAGAAGAATGTTCCAAAGAAAACTATGGCATAGTGGTGATAACAAGCAGGAAAGAAATAAAGAAAAGGAGAGACAGCACAAGGAAATTTAGCTGCCTTGGTATAATCTGCTAGTTCAGCATTACAGTACTTGATACTAGTGTGCTTCCTTTGCCAAGACTCTTGGCGATGGCCACAGCAGTACATGACATAAGATGCTGTGTTGTCTTTGTCTGCTTTAAAAAACAAATAGAAAATGTTTGTTGCTATGTACCTCCAGGAGATAATGTGCAGATTGTCCTTGGCAGGAGCACAGTGCACAGCTACCAACTCTTGAACATTTTGTTCTGGTCATTTCTTCTTCCCACTTTCATTTGAATAGGAAAGTCCCATGTGCCCCCATGCTCTGTCATGGGACTAACCATGGCTTTTAAGAAGTATTGAAGTTCTCTGTTTGTCACTGCTCATATCAAGTGAATGAGGATGTGAGTGACTCTTGCCAGAAATGTTGGCACACCAGACTCACCAGCTCAGGTGTGGTAACTCTTTAAGGTGGAGGACACATTCTTGCTCTCCTACTACACATTATTTTTTATTGTACTGTATGTGTTTGATAATCACTTCTGTGTATAAAGTTTAGTGTATTTGAATTGTCCACTGTGATAGGAATATGTGATCCGACAGCCCAGACTCCACCTGAACAGCAAAGATAAGAGTTATTGCCAAAATATTGTGAATGTTTGATGTGAAATTAGCTTCCCCAACTGGAGTAGCAGCGGGGTATTTGGCCCAACATCCTGCTTTTCATGCTGGCCAGTAGTGGACACTCTGGGAAAAGGAGAAGCATCAGGGCAGTATAGGGTGTTTGTTGCTTTCCTTCATAACTCCAGTTTCCAGTGTAAGTTGCCAAGATACGATGATGTTTTCAAAGTGATGTGACATTCATCTTCTAAAGAATGAATTGATGTTTATGTGGACACACAATGTAGAAGAGATGTCTTTTCTAGCGTTGGTCCTATGGATGCATGCTCACTGGTGTGTATGTAACCAGACCTCTGCACCTTAGTACAGAGTGATCCAGTTATGGAGGAAATTTGATTTGTTACACCTTCACCTGCGCTTGCTGCTGTCTCAGTGGTGGGCCTCATATCTTCAAGCACATCAGATCTCCTGTCACCATTAGAAATACTTTAAAACTTTAAAAGTCAGAAGTTCTGAGTTTTGGCTACCTCAGCATATAAATCTGAAAATGTATTTTGTTTGTGATAAACACAATTTTGTGCATATGAGTCATGCCAAGCAAAGGCAAAGTACTGTTATCTGAAAAAAAAAAAAAAAGAAAGAAA
>WEIS01039565.1:0-12950 GCA_013389965.1 Todus mexicanus
AGAGGGGGAAAGGAAAAAGCAGCATTCATGAAAGTGGAAGAGCTTCTGCATCACCTGTCACACAGCCATTCCCTACAGATCACATCACTCTAACCCTTTGTAGAGTAACTCGGGCTAGGTAGCGATTGACAGGGATAGGAGACCTCATCTGCTGGAAGAGGCAGAGCTGGCAAGCAGTAATGCATCCCACATTTCATTCTTGTAATAAATAGCTCCTGCTGTGCTTCATCTTCCTTCTCCTTTCCTAGAGGACCCTGAGCATTAACATCACTAGTGAACTAGCTGCCTGTTCTGATAAAGGAGGGGAGTAGCTCCCTCTGACACAGCTCAGCCTCTCTATCCTAAAGCCCCATCGGTTCTTGTAACCTGAAATACTCCTCCTGCTTCCAGCACCACTTTTTAGTCCTCCAGCCTTCCCTTAATGCAGTGGGGAGCCACCCTAGAGAGAGGAATTCGAAGAATTGGTTGCTAAGGGGTTGCACCAACCCTCAGTGAAACTGGCCAAGATCATGGGAAGCACTGGTAGGATCCGATGGGATTTGGGAGAGGCAGGAAGGGAGCAGGCAGGGTTGTGGTTGGGAGCTGAGCTTGTGCAGCTGGGAGCCACAGCATCTCTGTTTTGTTGTTACTGCCACCCAAGCATTTTGCTGCTCCTGAGCAGAGCATGTTTAGCAGTGAGCTGGAAGGTCTAACAGGATTCTGTCATTTGCTTGGACTCTAAGAAAAATGGCTATTGTAGTTGCCAGTGCTCAGTCTTCAGTGAAGGCCTTTTCTTGCTAGGGTCTAAAGAATAAACTATATTTGCTTGGTTTCAGGATGCTCTCAAAGCAATCAGTAGAACAGGCAGTGTTTCTGGTCATGCTGCCACTGCGTTGACCAGTCTCTAGTTAAAGCTGGGCTGGTTATTCCCAACACCTCAACACTGCCTTCAAACAATAGCTCTCCTTAGGAGGTCTCACCAGGACTCTCTATTAGAGAAGAGGTTTCTCTTCTGCTTTGCTATGAAAAGCAATGTTTTAGCAAGCAACACACCAGTGACAGAGCCAAGGTCTGTGCAACACCACGAGGAACAAGTGGCATCACTTTGGCTATTTTTTTTAGACTACGTGCTCTTCGGCACATAGAATCAGAATCATCTGAGGTGGAAAAGACCCTGAAGATCAAGTCCATCCATTAACCCAGCACTGCCAAGCCCACCACTAAACTATGTCCCTAATTGCCACGCAGAATCATAGAGTAACTAAGGCTGGAAAAGACCTCTTAGATCAGAGTCCAGCCTGTGACCTATCACCACCACTCAGCTAAACCCTGCCACTAAGTGTGGCATTCAGTCTTTTCTTAAACACCTCCAGGGACGGTAACTCCACCACCTCCCTCTACACACCTTTTAAATACCTCCACACATCCTTGTTTAATAGTTTTTGTGCAAGACTGATCATACAGGGCTGGGGGCTCAGGGTCCCAGTATACATAGCTCAGTTGCAAAAGCCAGGGAGAAGGTTAGACCCCAATGGCAACCTGCAGAGCAGACACCAAAACAAGTCTCAACACAAGTCGCAGAGCCACTGTCCTGCAAAATGTCCTTTGTGTTATTCAGCGTGGTGGAGCCCAAAGCAGTTTCTCTGCAGAGCTGGAGCATGAGCCTGATCCACAGTGAAAAGGAAACCAAAACTAATTCCTGTCCTGGCAACTAATGCATCTGGCCACATTTCACAAGGTGGCTTCGGTCACCTTTCTCCTCCATGAAAAGTCAACCTGGGCAGTGACGTGGGCAGGGTGTTCAGTTCTCTAGAGGGTGGGAGGGGCTGAGAAGGAAGCAGACAGAAGATCAGACAGAAACCTATTAATAAAGTGCATAATGAGGTGCTGAGCCCACAGCATACCTGACAAATTCATCACAGGAAGATACAAAGGAATAAAACAGCTCCAGATAATTGCAGAGCATGAGAGTATGTTCTGTGCCATCTTCAGCTGGGTGAGATTAATTTTCCTGACAGCTTGTTTAAAAGGTAAGTGGGCTATATAATTAAAAGAAATAAACCCCTCACAGATGGCCCCTTGCGTGACCAGCAGAGATTACCTTCCGAGGCTCTAGCCTACCTGGATGTCACCATTTCCCAGAGGTTTTTATTCCTCCAGCCCTTTCTTTCAGCAGTAGAGCTACAAGCAGGCTTTCAGGCACTGATTTTCACAAAAATAGCAGGTTTAGATACAGATTTCTTGATTCAAACATTCTTAGCACTTGCCTATAAAGCACTAAGCACGAGTCAGAACCATATAAACAGGAGTAATAGAAAAGCCAGGCTGTTAATCTTCATAATGTGCCTCTCAGTGAGGATTTAACTTGCATGTTATTTGCATTAAATATGATACCAAGTGCTGGATATGCAGCTATAAATAAATTAAAACGCATATTTAAGTCAAACACTGTCCCACTGTTGACTGCAGACTCAAGTGTGAGAGTTGTTAACAGTGGACTGTGCAGATTTTGGTCAGCACATCTCATCTGGGTGCCCTGAGAAATTAACTTTGAGGGTGCATTTAGCCCCCTTAGTGGGGCTTGTAGTGTCAACCCAAACTCAAGTAGCGCTGGCTGAACTGTGGACGCTTTAGTTTAGGCAGAAGAGAGTCTAGGCTTGCTGGAGCTTGATCCAGCACAACATCTCAAGTGCATCAGGCTTTTAATTTGATATGTAAACATCTTAGTTATAGCAACAATATGGCTTATGCAACAGAAAGCAGCCCTGCTTTCCACTTGACCCCTTAGCAGTCAGCTGCCCAAATTAAGGAGGAGAGCTTACACAATGCAAGTTGGGGCTTTGGTCTTTGCTGCCATTTAACCTCAGCTGGCAGCTAAACACCTCCCAACCACTCACCCACTGCATTCCCATCCCCACTCCACTGCCCCTCCTGGGGGATTGGAAGGGGAATCAGGAGGAAGAAAAAAAGATGAGACCCTAAGGGTCTCAGAAGTACAGTTTAATAAAGCAGCACAAGTAGAGAAGAAAACACTAGTACTAATGAAATGAGAGACAAAGCAAGTGATAAAAATAAGGGAAGTTCTACCTTTTGTCCAAGACGCCGCTCTTCCTGCTCTGGCCACACTGAAGCTACACACAGAAGCAAGCTGAAGACAAATGCCCCCACCCTGGCCCAGCCCTCACCTTATATAGGGGCAGGGCTTGGTGTGGTGTCAACCACCCCATTGACTGATTGGCTGGTTTATAATGGCTGGGGCCCCTCCCAGCTAATTGGATTAATTATCTCCAGCAGCTGCTGATAATCAGCCCCAAATCAACCCAGGATAGTCGTGGGAAACACAAACCTATTATCCTGAGAGAAATTATTAAGAAATGGGAATTGTGCTTGCCTCTGTTCTGTAGTGTGGGATCACCCGATTGGGACCATGGGCTAGAGGAGGGTTTGGGGTTGTTCTGGTTTGCTTCAGACTTAGTAATAGCCACCAGGAATAATTGTGGTACCAGTGGCAGAGACCAGCATGGCCATGAATCATCATATCTTGAGGTCAAACATCTATTTATTAGGCTGAATCTATATTTCCCCTTCCTCCTACAGTGCTTCATCACACTTCACAAGCCCAGAGTTAAGGAACAAGTAAGTATGAGAGTGTCATAAGCCCATGACTGGCAGTGATAAAAAAATGAAACATGGGCTTTGGGGAGGGAAACTCAATCCTGCAAGTTTCTCTTTTGAATGAGGCGAATGTATTAAAATGTATAAATTGTTCCCACGAGGATAAAATGTAAGGCATTTGCAGGAGGAATCAATAGAGTGATGTGTGCAATGAGCTAAAACTTCCCAGTGTCTGTGTGAGATGCATTTTTATAAGATGGTTTTGAAAAAAATCATGGGAGGGAAAAGAAAATTAATTTGGTATTGAACATACTCAAATAGCTATGGACTTATTAAACAAATTCTCTGAGGGAACAAGGTGATCCAACAGTCCGACCAAGTACTGAGACTGCTTCTGTTCTGTTCAGCACTGCAGACCTGCATTGTTCTCTATTATGTCACAATTAATAGTGTGTGGTATTGCAATGACTGTATTAATTAGCTTCTTGGAGTCCTGATCAAAAATAGGGGTCTGCTGAGCTAAATGTCATCCTGCATCAAAAGCGTTCAGAGCTGATAGGTGGCAGGTATTTACTCTGCAGGTCTTGGTGAAGCTGATAAGTTAGTAGATTCCTTTCTTCAGTAGAAAGAAAGCAAGTGGGAAAGCATGGAATGACTAAACCAGATCCACTCTGAGGCCCTGAAGGTCCTCAAACAGCTTCCAGAATCCCAGGAGTCGCCTGATGGGCACAGCGCAGGCTAAGGGAGCGTCTGTTATCTCCTTCACTTCCTCTGGAGGAGGAATAAATCTCTTGAAGTAAGGTAAACCATTTGCTTCAAGAGTGCAAGTTGGCTGTAGCAGCAGTGGCCCTAAATTTATGCTTCGTTATCTACAGGGAGTAACAATTGGCAGGAAAGCAGCAAAAGATATTTTCCAAGTGAAGGGAAAATGCCGAGATCAGACGACATACCCCATCCTGTCTGGGCCGTCCTCTCCTCTTTTAGATATTTAGGAATTCGCTTGGCAAAGACACACCTGGGAGGTTTTATAGAGGGAGATTTACTGCAGAGGATTCAGCCTTTGGGGAGATGTACATCCACAGGCTAAGTGTGAATCAGGGGAGGCTGCCCATGAGGATGATGAAGAGCTGCTCCACCAGAGCCAGCGACACGGCCACGAGCAATGCTGCCAAACCCAGGGCACATCCTCAGGCTTTGCCGTCACTCCGATATCTCTCTAATTTAATGATACTGAATATACTTTTTGCCCTGTTCTTGGCTTTGTAGTTTCAAGGTACTCACGGCTTTTACATGAGCGCTTTGCATAAAATGCTTTTTCTCTCCCCCTTTCAGATACCGAAGGTTTCATGAAAGTTTACACTTCTTTTTTTATCTTTTTTTTTTTTCCCCCATTTCCACTAGGAAAATCTGATCTCTGATTTCTGTCTTCATCTGACAGTTGTCTCTAGTCCCAGAGAACTTGAAGGCTTCAAAGAAACCTCATTGAGCTCCCTCTCTCTCTCAAAAAAAGAAAAAAAGTTCAGTTAAAAAGACTTTGTTCATTCTATTTTTTTTTTTTCCTTGGGATTAAAAAAAAGCCCTCATGAAGCCATGCCAGGCAGGGCACTCTCTGTGCCGAGAATTATTGAATTGAAAAAGCCACAGGAGACAAGAAGCAAATCTCACACGCTCAAACCCCCTGCAGGTCACTGGCTCCTCCAGCTCACCAAATCTTCCTTCTCCAAAGGCTGAGAGCTTTGCTCCTCGGCAAGGTACAGCCCTGTCCCAACATCCTCCGTCCCAGTAGGAGCAGGAGGTGTAACTGGTTCCTGGTACCCAAGGAAATGAGGAGGAGGATGGACCTCCATGCACAGATGCACCCACCAGGAAGGCACTTGGGTATAGGGGTACAAAATTGTCCAACTCCAAAACGTGTAAAATTTAACGACTGATACTTCGAATGCTGGAAAATACTGAGATGGAACTGGTAGCTCAGAAGTTTCTGGTACCCAGTCCACGTTAGTGCTCCCTCACCACCATCTTTTCTCAACNAATGATCTGGAAGAAGATTAAAGGCAGCTGCAGGTTTTGTGTGTTGTTTGGTTTGGTTTTTTTTCTTTGGGATGAGGAACCACTAGATTACCTTCGTCTCTCCTGCCTTTACAAAATGCTGTTAAGTGGAAAACCTAAGAGCTAAATTGATCGGCCACATTTCCTCTTTCTCTTATTATCCCTCCAGCCGACATGTAGGAAACGGGGGAGGGAAAAAGAAATCAAGTGAATTAAAATCAATTGGGGAAACATAAAGATGAAATTATGTGGGAACTGGCAAAACACAGCAGGCCAAGTGGTTATGTAAAGCAAGGAACACAAGAGCTTATTTAATTTAGATCTAGCTGCAAGACGAACCATGGTGTAAATGGGCCGGGATCAAGCTGGCTGGGCTGAAATGCATATGCTGAATTAAAGCCTAGAGTTCCCTTCATAGTCCATGGAAAAAGGCAGCTTTTTAGGGATGTTCACACCTTTTAGGGATCCCCATGGGGGCGAGTGTCTCTCTCCATCACTGGGGGGATGGATCCAGACACATTTAAACACCAACATCTTCATTTTCTTGTCTACCCGACAAGAAACATCTTCATTTTCTTGTCTACTGACCTGACGGGACACGGTTCTGCCACAGAGGTGCCCGTTTGTTGTGTCGCTGGAGGGTTTAGCAGCACCCAGGTGTGGGCTCCTCTGGTAGGTAGAGATCCTACGAGATGTGTGTAGCCCAAATTGTTTCATCAGGCAGGCCCGACGTGTGAGATTATCACTGCGTGGAGCTGTAGTGAGTGATTTAAAATGGCGCTGTTATTAAAAGCCATCATAGGAATTTGGCTGTGACCTAAGGAAAAGAAACGAACTTCAATTCCCCCAGTCACCATCAGCATAAACGCAGGATTCCTGAACTGAAGCCATTGACTAATCCTGGGTATGATTTGCCAGCAAACCTGGAGAAAAGGCATCTCTTCGGTTTTCTACGGGTTGCTATTTTCATGTACTACAGAGAGAAGCTTCTCCTGTTTATTTACACAGATCTACTGGTGAGCAGAGCCCTGTCACTGCAACAGAAGCTAAAGCCCCACCGCACCAAGGCGCTCCTCACTGGAGGAAAATGCAAGGGAGTGTTTGCATTTGGAATGAAAAACTTTGTGAGCCTCTCAGACAAATGGGAATGGATACCAAGAGGCACCTTGTGTGTCTCAGCTCCAGCTGGTCCTTCCTTCCCACCTCCTTCAGACGTGAGGCTCTTTGGCACGTTCCTTGGAAGGCATCGCAAGAAGAACGTAGGAAGAAATAAAGCAGAGGGCCTCCTTGGGCAAGACGTTGTTTCATGTGAAGAGTTATTTACTCTACAAATCATCTGAACTATGAGCAGACTTCATGAAACATAATAAACAAGGGATCTGGAGGCATAGGCGAGCTGCAGCCACGCAAGGGTGGGCTGATGATGCAGAGCAGAGCTGGAGCATATGTCCACCCAAAATTGTGAGAAGGTCCAGAGAAGTTTCCGATGTGCTTCCCAAGAAGTTACTCTATCAAATGAACAACTTGGAGCTGATGGAGCTGTGACAGTCTATGGAGGCGCAGTGCCGGCTGCCACACGTTTGAATAAACGGGTTCGCACCAACTGTCCGTGCAAATAAAACATGAGTATGTGTCGGACACTATCTCCCTGGGCACTTCCCATAATTTAGGGGACATTTTGCAGCAGAGCCATCCAAGCGCAGGCTGTGCCATGCCAGCAGGACAACACATTCTTCTCTGTCCCATGAATTATGGGGTATCAGAGAGCTGCCCACACCCAGCTCCCCTTCACACACATGCCCAGTCCAGGCTCCGCTAAAATTCTGGGATTTTAGGTCAAGGAGTTGCTGAGACTGATGGCACACCAGGATCACAGGTGTCACTTTCAATTTCCCCACTTTCCCCGGGTACTTCTCGAGAAAAGAGATATGAAGCTAAGGAAGCAAGAAGCAATAAAGGAAAACTGATTTACACGAACACGTGGACATTAAAATTCAGACCAATTTGAAAAACAAGGTCATAGGCTGGACTCAATGAGCTCAGAGATCTTTTCCAGCCTCAATAATTCTGTGATTCTGAGAGTGTATGATGCTAATAGCACGTAGGGCTGCCTGTGGTGGGACAGGACACTCAGTAAGGTCCTGTGTTGGGAGACCTGGCTCCAGAGCCCACAGCAAGGCTGTGAAGTAGCCAAAACCTACAGGTACCAACCCACAAGGGAACAGGGGAAACATCTGATTCTGCCTCTGAACTCTCTTATCTGCTGCTGCCACAGTGAGTAGCTTTTAAAACCTCCTCCAGCTGAAGTGACATGAAAACATGAATTTGCTTGTCTGGGGATGGCTTTAAGAGGTGTTTAATTTATGTGGGGAAAAAAAAAAGCCCACCCTAAAATTGGCTGCAGTGAGTTTTAGAGGATGTCTGCCCATTCCAGTGTTAACTAGACCTAAATAATGTGGCTATAATGGATTTATTCCTGCGACCAGATCCCACGCTGGTGCCAATATTCGAACCAGACATCCCTGACTGACAGAAATAACAGGCAAGCCTGGCAATGAAGAATATATAATAAACCAGATTCACGGGCTGATTTTGGCAGCTGCAAGAATGGTGATAAACGAAGCAGGGAAAATAGTGCTGTTCTAAAGAATGAAATACCAGAGGCCATGCAGAGCTTACATCTTGGTAGCACAAGATGAGATGTGCAGTCCCTGGCCATTCAGATCATGGAGACACACAGTGACACCCTCCAGAACATCTCACTTTCTGCTCTCCCTGCTTTACCAGTATGTGCTGCACCCAGCAATCTGGGATTACTAGAAGAATATCAATAATTACCTCTTCCAGTTGTTGTGGAGCTTAAGTGGTTCATGTGAAGCAATAAGAGCAAGAATCAAACGTGACAAGTGGTGTTTGAATAATTACCTTCTTTTTTTTTTCTTCTTATTTTAAGGAAACCTGCTTGTTCACACAGTCTTAGTTTCATTCAGGGATGCCCATAAAAATGTAAATATTCAAAGTAAATACAGAGGAACTTTTTCAAAATCAGAGATGTTAAATGAATACACTCAAATATTCATCCCAGGATGCTTGTTCCAGCCCAGGGAGGAGCATTCTTCTGCAATGATCCCAGCAGAACCGTAGCTCACACTGGGTTCTGACTCTATAAATGGTTTACAATAGCTCCGTTCTGGGACTGTCTTTCAATCAATCAACAAATAAAACCTCTTGGAGAACTAATGGCTTCCAAAAAAAGATCCCAATTTGCTTTAGACCGTCTGCCAAACAGGAAGAGGAGTGAAATATGTTGAGTGATTTATTACAAGTGATTTGCCAGCTCAAGCAAGCGCACTATCGCTCAGCTTAATTTAAAGACAGAAAATGAATGCAAAGAGATGCAAAGACCTGCTCCAGCATGGCTTGAATCCATTGCAAAAGAGCAGGGCTCTGGATTTCCAACCTGCAAGACCTTTGCACGTCACTCTCTGCGTTACCACTGCCCTTTCTTTCACACGCTTTCCATTATTTGTCCTTTTTTTAAACCTCTGCGTAGCTTACGACGTGAGAATGTCCGCTCACACGCTGGGCAACGGTTTCCACTAATGCACTTCAAACCTGACTTGCAGCTGCTTTGCTTACTCACTCTGGAGCCTTCCCCGGTCCAGGGCCCTGCATCACGGTATGTGCGGCTTCCCTGTGCCCTGAGCAAAGCCATTAAACAACCTTCCTATCGGAGCTAATCTACTTGTGTAGCCAGATCCCCTGAGAAGGAGCAGTACGGTGCAGTTGGTTTGAGGTTGGTTGGTTTTAGATAGATGGATGGATAGATGGATGGATGGATAGATAGATAGATAGATAACTAGATAGATAGATAGATAGATAGATAGACAGATAGATAGATGGATAATTAGATAGACAGATGGATGGATAGATGGATAGATAGATAGATAGATAGACAGATAGATAAAATAGGAAGAACCCACAGGTGAACTTTACACGCTGTGCATTTATGCCTGCCCACTTGGCTAACAGGATAAGGTATAGCCTGAATAATAGCAAGATCGTCAAATATGTTAAGAATTGTTTAAACTGTAGTCCCAAAGACATAGTGAGGAAATAGCCTCCGTTTTCTAGCCCTAATGTGGTAACAACAAGCATCAGCTTAATACTAGGAGGAAGATAGCTGGAAATAATGCATTTCAGCCACGCTGCTCTCAAATCAGATGGCTCCCGCCTCCTAAGAGAGGAGAGAATTTGGGTTAAGCACGCTGGGCTGCCGCTGACAAAATCTACAAAAGCACCTACAGGAGAAACACAGCCCTCACCATCGCAAGATAAAAGTTAGGAACCAAGGCACAATGCAGAGGGAACGCAGGGCCTCTGGGAGAGCTGGGGTTTGGTTTAGTGGAGCAGTACAAGGGGAAGCGTGGAGAGGCGTATCTGAACATCTACAGGCTTAAATCTACCCGCTTGTATCCTCGCCTGCATTAAGTGGGAGAAATGGTTCTGATTTGCTTCTGTGTGAGGTCCCTCCCTGTAGCTGTGGGAACATCTCAAAGGCTTTCATACCCATGCCGTTTAAAATCCTAACTGGTTGCTGCTTTAACTCACCTGGATTTCGTGTTTAAGGCAAAAGATTGAGAAGCTATCACACGCGAGCCTGGCAGCAAAGGGACTGTGGGGACTGGTGTCTTGTTCTTTCTGCCCCTCCTTCCGTGTCTCTTACATTTTTCAAGCCTGATGCTCCAGTAAACAAACCCCTCAGAGCACTGGAGAGCAGCAAGTGTTGATGCTGAAAAATCCTTTCCACACACGGGCGTGTTAGATTAAGCACTGTGTGGAGCCAAGTCAGGAAAGGGCTGCTAGTTAAACCAGTGATGGATTTCCCCCAAACCAGCAAAAATACCAGCCTCTGGCTTTGACCATGCTGTTCCTTTTCGGGTGCCTGTGCTACACCTTGTTCCTAAAACTTTTTGCAACCAGGATCTGTCACCACCCGGAGGAAACAAGCTCTGGATCAACCCCGGAAACTGGGAGAGGGGGAGAGATGGTTTTATTTCCCTCACTCTCACTGGCTGCTTTACAGCAGAAGGAAAGAAGATGCAGAGAAAGGGTAGAGGTTGTAGGTTGTCTGGCAATGAACTGCCACATTTGGGGAAGACCTGAGCATCCCTGGTCTGAGGTGGCAGAGCGGGCTGTGGCTGACTCAGGGGTCACGGAGTCCGGAGCTCTGGTCTGGGACAGTGTGGGAAGGGGAGGATTTATCCTGGTGCAGGATTTATCCTGGTGCAGGGTCTCAGCCTGGGGCAGCGGGGCAGGACTAGATGAGGGTGGGGTACAGGAAAAGCAGAGCTGAGGTACACCCCTAAACTCCTCCTGGCCACATGCTAGACCGGTCCATCCCATCAGAGCTGTTCAGGACACCCCGCATTCCCGAGCTGGTCCCCCCATCCCAGCCCTGCCAGTCTCCGCAAAGTTTGGCCGTCAGAGCCAGAGGAAGGGGGACTGCCCAGCCTTGTTTTTTTTGGGAGCCCCGGCCACCGGGATCCTCACCTGGATCACCGTCTTCAGCGTGGAGGCGTCCACGATGGTGGTGCAGATGAGGGAGTCTGGATCCTGGTCCTTGCCGTAGATCTCCCCCATGGTGAAGATCATGGGGATGGCGAGGAGGAAGGAGGCGATCCAGATGCAGCTGATGAACTTCTTGGTGCGGCTGCGGGACATGATGCTCTTGGCTTTGAAGGGGTGGCAGATGGCCATGTAGCGCTCCACGCTGAGGCTGGCGATGTTGAGGGCCGTGGCGTAGGTGCAGGCGTCCCGGAGAAAGTAATAACCTTTGCAAACAGCCCCACCGAAAGCCCAGGGGTGATGGACCCAGATAAAGTTGTAGAGCTCGATGGGCATGCAGAGGAGGAAGATGAGGAGGTCGGAGAAGGCGAGGCTGGCCAGGTGGTAGTGCACGGTGCTCTGCAGGTTCTGCAGCGACTTCTTGCGCACCAGCGTGTACGCTGTGATGGAGTTCCCCACGGTGCCCACCAAGAAAAGAGCCAAGTAGATGACGGTCACCATCACTTTGGAGTAGATGTCGGTGTTGACGTCCAAGTCCTCTTCGTCGGGCCCTTTGGGGAGCAGGTCCGAGCGGTTGGAGGCATTGGCAGAAGAGGAAGAGCTGGGCTGCAAGTGGAGGGAGCTGCCCGTGGGGACGGCCGGAGCTGTGGCGTTCAGGTGCATCCCCGGGAAAGCTGCTCCCACTCGGGAGGGCAGCTCGGAGCCGGGAGAGCAGCTCAGAGTCGGGATAGGAGCTCGGAGCCGGGATAGGAGCTCGGATCTGGGATCACAGCTCGGAGCCGGGATGGCAGCTCAGACCCGGGATGGCAGCTCAGACTCGGGATCAGAGCTCGGACCCAGGATCACAGCTCAGACCCAGAATCCCAGCTCAGCCCCAGGATCGCAGCTCAGACTAGGGATCAGAGCTCGGAGCCGGGATCACAGCTCGGATCCAGGATCACAGCTTGGACCCGGGCTCAGAGCTCGGATTCGGGCTCCCAGCTCAGCCCCAGGATCCCAGCTCNACAAGCCCAGCTTGGCCCCCAAACAGGACCCCGAGAAAGGCAGGGAGGGGGGAGCACGTTCCAGGCTGGGCTGCAGAGCGCCCCCTCCCCACACTGGGGTACCCACTCCCCCATTGGGATACCCACCCCCTCACTCCAGCCCTTCTCCAACCCTCACAAAATCAGACCCAGAAGCACGAGTGGAAGCTGAGGGCTGGTAAAAGGGGTTGGGAAGGTGGTCTGAGCATCTCCCTAAACCATCTCCCCCAACACCACATCTAAACGCGCTTTAAACACGTCCAGTGATGGGGATTCAACCCCCTCCCTGGGCAGCCCATTCCAGGAGCTGACTGCTCTTGCTGTGAAAANACAGCTCGGATCCAGGATCACAGCTTGGACCCGGGCTCAGAGCTCGGATTCGGGCTCCCAGCTCAGCCCCAGGATCCCAGCTCAGCCCCAGGATCCCAGCTCGGAGCCGCCGCTGCCCCCGGCGTGGAAACTTGGCTGGTTTTAATGCGGCGGGGAGGCGGCGCCTGCAGCTCCCGGGCTGCCGAGCGGGTGCGTGTGAGTGGCTCTGTGTGTGTGTGTGTGTGTGTGGCTCTGCGTGTGTGTGTGCGAGACAGACACACAGACACACCCCCTCCTCTCACACCCCCTCGTTCCCCCCCTTTCCCTCCCCCGGAGCAAGCTCGCAGCTCCGGCTCTCTCTTCACTGCAGCTCCCAGATGTGCCCTGGCAAAGCAGGAACCTCCCTGC
>WEIS01039566.1:2369-17234 GCA_013389965.1 Todus mexicanus
TGTGGCCAGGAGCCCACCAGAGATCTTTCCTCTCACCTGAGATGTAGGTAGGATGCAGTTTAGATCCCAGGATCTGTTATTGCTGCATCCTGTCCTTGGAGCTCTACAAAAGTCCTTCAGAGCCTCTTAGAAAACTGAAACATTAAGTGTTACACACAGTGATAAAACCCACCAGATTTCTTTTCTCGTACTTCATTCTTAAGAGAAAGCCAGGCCCCAGTTTTTTATGTCAGAACCAAATTCCTGATCATGCTGATCAGGAAATAATTAGAGGGTTATTTTGTCCCTGTTGGTTCCATGATGTTGGAGGAGGGAAAAGCTCTCCTGCACCATACAAAACATACTGAAGTAGGATAAAATATGCCTGGAGCTCTGTGCGCATTGTGAGGGACATTTGCCGGAGCCGCTAAGAGATGGAATAGGACAACACACAGCCCTTGGAAAAGAACAGTTGCCTTGTAAAACACCACAATGTACCCTTTGTGGCATTTTATGGGATAGCGACTGATTTTGTTATTGATATAACAGCGTATATCAAGAACACAAATTTCATCCTGCAGCACTTGCCCTGAAAACTCCCACTAGTTCCCCCAGGCTTGGGGGCATGGAGAAACACCACGGATTGACCTCCACAAACCTTGGTGCCATCTGACCCACCAGAGACCTTACGGTGAGAACCTCTTAACCAGCAACCACTAAATATTCCAGTCACACTCATAAAATGAATTGCCTTGAAATGCTAAAAGTATGCCAGAAATAACATAATTCCTTCAAAGGAGTCAAGTTAGTAAGTTAGACCATGGAGACTACTGTCCACAACTATATATGTATAGTCTTAAATTGCCCCAACCAAACCACCTCCACGAATATCAAGTAAGCGTGCCTCCAGACAGCGTGGAGGATTGGAGTTTTCATATCTAAGCTTATTATTCCTAATATCACAGAGACACTTCCCCAAATTGTCCTTCTCCTTCCCAAATTCCCCATCTGACCAGATGTCTTTCTCTCTCTTGCTTTCACCTGTCAATCACGTTCACAGCTGAAATTTGATTTCTCTCCCAACAGTAACCTTAGATGAAATATTACCATAGGGGTCAGAACTGTTTGAACCTCGCCATAAAAGTTTGTTAACTCTTCCTAAACCTGAGAGCTATTTGCTTAAAAGTAATGGATTTTGCTGCTGTTTCTTTTTTTTTTTCTATAATATGTGAAAGCATAACCACAAAATATTGGAAGAAAAGCATAAGGAATTGTCCCAGAGAGCAGCAGGCTAAGCAAATCCTGAGAGCACAAGTGTCCATCAAGGAAAAAGGTTTTGCTATTTTATTATATGGATAACAAGAATGTACGTCACTTATTTTTATAAATCTAATTGTCACATATATAAATTACAGGAATCATGAAAGCTTTCCTGTGGGACTATTGAAATTAGAACCGTTACACTAGAAAGAAGGTGATGGAACACGTGCTGCACGCTTGCGATGACCATACGTACTTTATGTATTTACTTCGGCCGAATCACAACTTGGCTCTGTTCTTGCAAAAAGCAAGAATATAATGCATATTGTGCTTTAAGCTCTCACAAAGAAAAAGTGGTCCGACTTCCCTCTCATTCACACTGGTTTAAAAAATTGCATTGTCTGGGTGTTCCTCGGGGAAGCGAGGAGAGCATCAGGCTCAAAATGAACCTCTTCTGCTGCTCCTTGAGGAACCTATTCCTGCAACTTACACACCAATAAAAATTCCTCTCGGTGCTCTTTAATATAGAGGCCAGAGAACCAATTATATCTTCCCCATTCCCACCCAAATTTTAAATAATAAAAGATAACAAATAATAATAAAGAATAAAACAAGCTTAATTCCATGAGCTAATAAAATTCAGCTGTTTTCTAATGGCATATCCCCGTTGATCAAAGTGTAGTTGGCTGTACAGTAGCCCGTTCTCTTAACTAAAATAAGATGTTTCATAAAAAACAACAACGTATCACACAAGAATCTGTCATTGCAACCTTAGTGCTCATTTAAGCCACTTAGTATTTTTTATAGTCAGGGTCAATAAAAATCAGATTTCACGGAAAAAAATAAAGTGCCTGTTTGAGTCTAGCAGGGGAAAGGGACCTAAAGTTTAATTCCCACTTTTTCATTTGCGGCTTATTTTTCAGTCAATGTTGACAGACTGAATGAACACAAACTTCCAGAGGAAATCAGTGCTGCGAATTGAAGTCTATTGTATTTTGCGAGTACAGAAGTCATCTAACACAGAACCACGATTTTCATCAAGATCTGAGGGAGATCTTCAGAAGACCCATCCTTAATCCCCGTAGCTGATGTCTGAACGCCAGCATTTGAAGAAAAAGAAAGAAAACATTTGCAAAGGATTATATATGAGTTGTGGGACACGGGAGAGCTGCCTGGCTGACAAAAGTACAAAGCCCCATCATTGCAAATGGTTCTTGTAGGCACCTGAAAGTCAGGCTCAGCCGAAAGCCCAGGAAACTGCACCACAGACTGTCACTGGCTCCCTGGGGTTGGACCAAAAGCACTGTCTCAGCAGCAGCAAACAAAGCAGCGAAATTACCACTCCTGCTGAAATATGTCAAATTGCTAATGAAAATGAAAACATACCTTCTTTTTTTTTTTGACCTCAGGTAACAGGGATTTTTCACATCACCGTTGTAGATGATTCTCTCGGGTACCTAATTTAGTAAATAAATTAAAATAAACCATTATTAAAAGGAATTTTTAACATTGTAAAACGTATCTGTCATGCCGCTAAGGTACAGAATAAGACCTTTTATATTCAAATTCTAAACTAAATTTAGAAAGACTCTTCTATTGTTTATTAACAATGAGTGAAGCAGAAATTAACACAGTTTGAAGTGAAACAATTCTAGCTCACGTCTGGTGTTTACTTCACATTAATAACAGGAGACTCTTACTAACAAATTACCTTAAAAAACACGTATTTTTGCCTCACTAGTGAGTATCAGCTTCCAAGACCTGAAAGCATGTAGCTTTCTATATTTTTCTTAATGATTGTTATTAGCCACACCAATGTAATTGGCAAAATAATAATCAATTTCTGTACACACTCCATTATTTTTCAGACAGTAGTTTAATAACAAAAGCAGAGCTGTCATTTCTCCCTGCGGTTACTCACACTGTACAAATTCATCCTGTCAACACATATTTAAAATCTAATTTAAAAAAAAAAAATCCAACATAGAGTGAATCTTTGTACAATAAGTGAGATAAGTCACTGAGTCAATCCACATTTCTTAAATATGGATATTTTGTTGTGCCCCTTATAGTTAACTTTCACTCCCTGAGCGTGCACGCACAGGCATATACATATATTTTCTATAAACCGCCTGCAGGAATGCTTCAGCTCCATCCATTTATTGTAACTGTACAGCAGAATCAGAGCAAGGATAAAACACAAGTCTGATCGGTTTGAATTTTAAAAAAAAAACCCATACAAAACCAAAGCCAAGATAAACTATAGGCGCTTTTTCAGCATTTTGATTCCAGATCAGCTCTGCAGCTTTGAAAACAAAAGTCTGCTGCACGTTTGGTGCCAGCTGGATGATCCCTCTACCACATCCCACCCAAAGGTGGGAAAGGCGCATGGTAACGGTCTCCACACGCCACTGAAAGCAATGCTTCCTCTTTTTTTTGTTTTGTTTTGCTTTTCTTACGCTTTGGGGTTTTTTTTGAAGGGGACAGTGCTTCCTTAAATACAATACTTGGCACTCAGCCTGGGATCTCCTAGAGCAAATGACTCCCGGGGACCCTGGGTGTCATTTTCCTCAAGATGACCTCTGCTTTCATGCCAGTCGGTGAATCCAACCTGTTATTAATGCACGGGGCTGAGAGAAGTCTCACACCTGAAGAGCATCCAGCAGGCAATGTGGTCAGCCTGCTTTTAGCAGTTCCAGCCTTTATTGGGGCCATCCCTGCTCTAAAACTACAACCCTTCAGCCACATCACAGGAGCCCCGAAACAGGATGGCTCCAACGCGCTTTCCCCGGCAAGGCACGTTGATTCATTTAGTGGCTTTATTTAACTATCAGTTTATTAATAAGGAAAGAGCCAAGGAAAGTAAGACAGCATGAAGGCAGCAGGAGACACTAAGCAGATTTATTCATTTAAGAAGGGTGATCACTTTCCTTCATTTTATCTGACAGAGTTGGTGCAAGAAAGTTATACCTCAATAACTACTCTATACTGTGCTATTTTAAAGAGATTTCACAATAAAGGAAGCTGAAAGACTGTGCACAGTCTCGAGACCGTATCTGGTGTGACATGAATACAGTATTTTAACCAGATTTAATCTTACAGTATTCCCTCCTCTACAATAACTTTGCAGGAGTAAACCTTACGGAAAGGAAAATCTGTTCATCCCACACTACGAAACACTGAATCGCATTGCAGGCTCCAGCAGCTCTTCCTACATATTAAAGCACTTTCATTGGGGAATCTGGAAGCAATTAAGCTGGGGAGAGGAGAAAAAAAAAACAAAACAACAACCTAGGTCTTGTTTGGTTCACTTTGGGCTCATTTTCATTGTCACTAACGTTTCACTGTAAGCATAAGACGGAGCAGGGGATGTTTGGAGCAGAGAGCACCACAGCTTTAGAAGCTGGTATCAGCAAATAAATTTTATTTTATCCCCATCCCCTCTATCACCAGGACAAGCCACTGTCAAGGCTTTGGCAAGAACTTGGGTTTCAAAATTGGAGAAATAGGGTATGGGTCGCAGGAAAGTGTACCTGTCTGCTTCCTTATAGAAAAGGGCTTTAAGCTTCATCACATCCAAGCGCTGAGATACATCCGCATAGATTTGGGAAACTCAGCCTCGAATAGCACCGTACTCTGCATTTCAGACTGTTTAAAAGCCATAAAAGGGAAATCCTGCCTCCCCCCCGCCCCGAGTCTTGCTCCCTGTAGAGATTTCAGAACCTGATCCAAAACCTCATCTAAAAAGCTCCCTTTGATTGCAGTGGGGTTTAGATTCATCTCTGTGTGAGCACAGGTGAGAAGGAAAAACAAAGGAGTAAAAGAAGGGAATAAAGGAGGGAAAAGGAAAAAGGGAGAAAAAGAAAAAAGGGAGAAAAAGAAAAAGAAAAAAGGGAGAAAAAGAAAAAGAAAAAAGGGAGAAAAAGAAAAAGAAAAAAGGGAAAAAAAGAAAAAGAAAAAAGGGAGAAAAAGAAAAAGAAAAAAGGGAGAAAAAGAAAAAGAAAAAAGGGAAAAGAAAAGAGGGAAAAGGGGAAAGAAAAGGGAAAAGGGGAAAAAAAGGGGAAAAAGGGGAAAAAAAGGGGAAAAAGGGGAAAAAAAGGGGAAAAAGGGGAAAAAAAGGGGAAAAAGGGGAAAAAAAGGGGAAAAAGGGGAAAAGGGGGAAAAACAGAAAAAGGAGAAAAGGGGAAAAATAAAAAGAAAAAAGAGAGGAGAAAGGAGAAAAATGTAATAAATATATACTAAAAAATAATAAAAAAGAGAAGAGAAAAAGCCAAAGCAAAAAGGCCCAGGCTGTGAGCACAAGCGCAGGGGGAGCTCGGAGCACATACCATGGGGCCGGGGAGCCCGCTGCGACCGCTGGGGTGACACCGGAGCTAAGCTTTGGATGCACGGACGGATCCTTTAGTTACGCCCTTTTGTTCCAGGAATTGAAATTTGAAACAAACAAACAAGCAAACAAACAAACAAAGGCTGCTGCCCTCACCCTTCCCCGGCCCTCCCGCCTCCCTCTCTCCCTCTCCCCCCCGGTTCCCTCCCTCCTTCCTTCCCTCACCGGGCCGTTCGGGGACCCCGGGGCTGGGCACAGGCCCCAGCCCGGCTGTGGGGGAGCCCCGGCAGCACCCCCAGCCCCGGGGGTGTGTGTGTGGGGTGTGTGTAGAATAATAATTGTGCGTGTGTGCCCAGGGCAGGGCTGTGCCCCGGGACCGGCAGCCAGGCCAGGGACGTGCCCCCGCCAGAGCTGCGGGTCAGGTCGGGTGTTACCGGGCCGAGCATCCGCGGGTGACACAGGAGACCCCACCGGGGGGAGAGGTGGGGTTGCCACTCTTCTATCACACCCCCCGCCCCGACCCGGGTTATTTTCAAATAGCTGGAAACAGGAGTGGCTCTAATTCAGAATTGTCCCCAGATGTGCCGCTCTCCCTGGGCCGAGGCAGGTGCCTGGCGGGGCCGCTAATGCGGGTGTCCCCAAAATGTTGGGCACCCCACTGTGCCCGACACCCACCGAATTTAACACCCAAAGCCAAGGGCTAAGGGGCAGGGAGATGGCAGAGCTCCCGCTGAAGCAGGGTGTCGAGCCTCGCCGCCTCCGTGCGCAGCCCCTGACATTTCTGCGCTAACGGGGGACAAGCTGCTGAGAACATGTTGCAGGACTTGTGCTTCTTTCTGAATTAACAATTGAGAGCGGCAACCAGGGACACGCCATTCCCTACCCCCGCTGGAAACTTGAAGACACTGCTCAATTTGTTCTTTGCCGGGTTATTTTTTTTTCCGCATGGTGCAGAAAACATCACTTGTAGCAAACTTCTGCTCTGGCTTTGATTGCTTCCATGCAAGACATCTCACAGAGAGGGATTAAAAAAAAATAAAAAATAAAAGAATAATAATTAAAAAAAAAAAAAAAAGGCAAGGGAAATCATGTCACAATGTCCACAGGGCTTCAAACCAAGCGAGAAGAGAGGCAGGGCGATTTCCATCCCCGTAACTCACTGCACCACAGCTACAGGCCTGCACACTTCAGTGCTGCTTCGGAAGTAGCTCAGGTTTAAAAACTAGACTTCAGGGGGGAAAAAAGTGGATACAGCAACAGCAAAAGAAAATTATCATTTCAGAGAGTGACAAGATATGGGCGGCTCGCGGTGGGGGCACTGAGACATTATCGCACTGTGCCGGGTCAACCTGATACGGTGGTAGATAGCTGGGGCTGGGGCTGGGGCTGCCTATCTGCAGTTAGACCCGGCTACAGCCTCGCCAGTCCCTGGCCTTTTGCTTTTCACTTGACAAGTTAAGTTACATCCTGGACTATTTTTGCATCGTGTCAGCTTAGAGCTCACAAATCTGAATGCACTCAGCCCTGGGAGAGTGACAAATGCTATTCTCAGTCCTCCCCCACAATTTCAGGCAGTCAAGAATTAGATGTGGCAGAGCGTACAGTATTTTAATCTATTTATTTGTATCTGCTGTGCCCAAAAAATTCATTAGAGGAGCCTTAGAAGTGTGAAGTGGCTGAGCGCTCAGCTCCCTCACGAAAAGCCAAATTCTCTCAAGAGCCGCTCACCTCTGCCACGTCCTGGGTCATGCTACCTCGTGTTATTCATACCGGGACCTGCGCTTCAAACAGGTATCTGAAGCATTGGACTACAAACAGCTCGAGTGTATAGGTGTGTGTACAAGCAGGGGTTTTTTTGTCCCGGCTGAGCAAACAAAATCTATCACACTCTCAATAGCTACCCTTGGAATGCCCAAACCTCATCGCAGCCGCTCACAACACGGTGAATCAAAAAGAGGGAGGGAATAAAGTTTGTTAAAAAAATCTTAATTCCTAGCGTCGAAGTATGTAGGATTGTTGTGGGTTTTTTCCTGCGTGAAATTTTAAATTCGGTCATCTGAACAGGTGTCAGAAACACTGGGTCCATTTAGCTCCTCTGATGATCGGCGTAATAAATATAGAGGATTTCCTTTCAATGCAGCACATGCTGAAATGACACCAATGTAGTTCTGGCATCTGAGCAGATAATTCTGATATATGCATCATTTCCTCCCTAAATCCAGGAAGCAGCTACACTCTCTATCTGATATTAGTATATTATGTCAAATAGAAATTGGTATTAAAATTATGAATGATTCTAGATCGAGAACTTCCTACACACTACGCAGAGGGAGGGGGAGGAAACAGCTGCGCGAAAGCTTTCGGAAGGCAAAGGAAAAAAAGAGCTGGGAAAGTTCATTTTTTAAACTAAAAATTTGCTGCCACGTTTCGAGTGGGGGTAGTTTTTAAGTGGCATTTTGATTCAGCGCAGGCGTTTTTGTTTCAAAAGGGTGAAGAAGACTTTCTAATAAAGAGAAGCTCTCACTGCTCTGTTTGCAAACGGGCTCTTCCCGCACAGCGCCTGCCCAGCGGTGGCGAGAAATTGTTCAAGAAATAAATATACACTGGTGTGGCCAGAATATTTCTCTCCCTTCTTCCTTTTCTTTTTTTTTTTAATGTGGTCCAGGATGATATTTCTCAAGCAAGGAAAAGACTGCAGGACAAACACAAAAATACTCCTGGACTCTGGAGGTTGGGCAGAGGGTTTTGTTTCATTTTAGGGGGACAAAATCAAAAAGGCTTAAGTGTAAGGTGGGATGATGGGGAGGGAGAAGAGGATCGAGCAGCAGTGCGCACCACTTCCCAGCCAGGAAAGGGCCGCTCTCTGTGCGCGTTATCTCCCAGCATCGGTCACATGAAAGTTCTTTGTAATGTAGTTAATAAATGGGAAAGCACTATAGGACTATGGGAGGTATAGGATGTTGTTAGTGACGGGGAGATTAAGACGACGCACAATTTCCCGGCTTGGGCAGCGTCTCTCTTGCTTTAGCTGGAGACGCACCTGTGGGAGAACAGCAGCATCCTGCTCCCCTTTGAAATCCCCGGGGATTGTACCTCCGAGCTCAATGGGAGCAGGATTGAGGCCAGAGTCAAGCAAGGGGTGATTAATGAATGTAGGTTATTCAGAGCAGAGCGGTTCCAATTAGTCCTCAGCAAGCAGTCCTGCGGCAAAGGTGGGCGCTCCCCTGCAATGATTCATACAGAGAACCCCAATACTCGCTTTGCTTTAGCGAACACTAAAATGGTGTATCTCTTTTTTTTTCCCCCTTCAGCTGGGCAGTTGGCGTGTTTCAGGCTGAAATTCAAGTGCAGTTTAAGGAAGGCTGCATTGGGGGTTTTTTTCATCTGCAGAGCAAGATCGCAATGTGTTGTTAACGATGCCAAACTGGGAGCCTTTTTTCCCTCTCAGGATGGGTGTGTGATGGGAATTTTCCCTTTTGCACTCTGTCTATTTCTAGGAAGTATTTCTCTTATCACTGTTCAAACAGGGTAGTGAAGGCACTTCAGGGAGACAGCAATGCTCCCCTCGCTCTGCGCTACTCAGTCTATGCATGATACTTGTAAAATCCTAGTGCCTGCTCCTAACTCTGCCGGTGAGGAAACCTGGAGTGGCCGATGGGTGCAGGGATGAGGCTGGACCAGAAAAAGAGTCCCGCTCCAAGGGCTTGGGACTCTGTGGCCTCAGGGGCTGCAGCGCCACTTTGATGGGGGCTTTGCCCGAGGAGAGGCCTCATCCCTTCCCCTGCTCTCAGCAAGGGCAGCAGCGAAGCCTCGAAGTGACCCCCTGTAAAAAAATCTGGGCATCAGTAAAGGCTCAACAAGGGAAGGGGAGGTGGGAGAAGAAATAAAAAGCGGCCCTGCCTTTATGAGAGGAGATAATTCTCTCTTCGGCCAATAGCAACCAGTTTACCCATAGATTACACATTAACCAGAAAATGGAACTCAAATTAACCAGAATCTGGAGCTTGAACCATTACTCAAACCCTGGTGCAACAGCAGGTCAGATACCAAAGGCCAGGTTGGTGCCCCGGCACTGGGGAGGGGTGAGGCGCTGCATCGGCATCGAGGACCACGGCCACCAATACCTGATGTCACTGGCGGCGCACTGCATGACCGTCCTCTCCACGGGGACCTCTGTGGGAGCAGGCTGACCCCCAGCAGCACTCGGTGCCCACCAACGCAGGCTCTTGAGAGTGCAGGGACTGTGGGGGGGCTCAGGGTCGCATCCCGACCCTGGCATACAGGGCTGGGCAGAGGAACAGCAACAGGTCCTCTCCGCTCAGTGCCACCAGTGCCCAGGAGGGGTGACCTTACAGCTGGGAAGAAGTTGTACCAACAGCAGGGGGGTAAAAATATAAAGGAAAAAAAGTGCTGGGTTTATGAACCTGGATCTGAAGATAAAAGCCTCACCCTGGAGGGCCTGGAGCATCCTTTGGAGAGGCCTTCGCTTCTCAAATAAACCAGGACTCTGCAAACGGACACTGGAGCCTCGCGGGGAAGGTGGTTTTGAATGAACTGGGTCGAGGGTTTGAGGAGCCTTTCGAGGTTGAAATGCCCTTTGACACGGAGAACTGTGGTGAAGAGGGGCTCGGAGACCTGAACATTTCTAGCACATTAACCTTTGGGATTGATTGTTCAGAACAAATAACTCTCCAAAGTCGGAGGAAGTCCTCTGAATTTTTTTTTTCCTCTGCTCCTCAGCTCTCTGTGGGCTTTCTAAGGCCTGTAGCAAAAAAAAAATACAACCAAACAAACCAAAAAAAGGAAAAGAAAAAAGAAAACCACAGGGCCAATGAAATAAGGGGGGGAAGCAAAGAAAAGAAAAAAAAGGAGGCAGGATGGACCCAAACGGCAAGAAATCTTTCTATCTAGCGTTAAGTGGCTCTGTGACAAGCCAAGCTTGATGCGGTGTCTTCTCTTACTACAGACAGGCATGCTTAGCTAGGATCAGATTGTAAGAGGATGTGAAGTCTTCCCTTTCACTTCACTCCATCATAAAACAATCAAAATATAGGGCCGTACCATGTCATCAGGTTTTTAAGCAGACGTCCCCTTTGAGATCTCCTAAAACCTGGTGGGATGATCTGAGTCACTAAAACTGAGCTCACTGCAAGACCGAGAAGTCAGAAGCAGCACCTGAAAGCTCACGTTTTTCATCTACCCGAAAGAGACCTCGATTTCTAGTGGGTGACAATTTTTCATTTCACACGAAGCTACCCCTTTCCTTCTCCCCTCCTGAGTATTAACCGAGTCCAGCTCTCGGCTCAGCATCACCCCTTCACCAGGCAGCACGCTGAAGTGCTGCTCTCGGAGTTAGTGAACTTTAAACTACAGACTAAGAAACTGAGTACGGAATCAAAAAAATGCAGTTTATTATTGTAGATTATTCTCTCTTTTGATATAACCATAGAGTCAAAAATGAAAGAAAAGCACATAGGAACATCACACGTGGTTAGTTAGTAACTCAAGATATAAAACAATTTTGCACAGCAAAATATGTAAAAGAAAAAGTAACTGACAAGATTTTTTTATATTTATTGTGGTAAGATTTACTTTCCATTTTTTTTTCTTTTTTTTTTTTAAAAGACAGGATATCAGTCCCTGAAAATAAAATTTACTGATTATTGCCTTTAAAACTGTGGAATTTTTGAAGTTACAGAAAATCCAGTTCTGCACCACAATACAACTGTAAAAAAATCTGCATCATTTTAAAACTGTGCAGTAATGCCATCTTTATAACTGCATAAATTGTATTAGCGTTTTAAACAGGTTCGTAATTTTGTTGTTGTTTTCATATTATATGCTTGCAGGTTATATCTTAGTGCAATTCAGTCCCAAATACTTCAATTTTGGAAAAAAAAAAAACAACCCCAAAACAAAACAAAAACAAAACAAAAAACCAACCCATACATTTTAAATGTAAAATACCCCTATAGATATAAACAGGGGTGCCTCCCCCTTTTAATACTTTGGTTTTCAAATACAGTCAGTGGTATAGCAAGGACTACATATACCCAACTTATATTTAAGTTGCAAGCACATGCTGCATAAACTACTTTTTAAAACAGTCCCATTGCAAATTCTACCCCCCTTTACATCACGACAGTAAACAATTTAGTGCATCAATCTTTAAAAAAAAAAAATAATCTACATCTAAACAGACCTAACTCTTTCGAATTTATCTATAACATTCCTTTATCTGTAGCATACATTTTAACTGGGCTAACAGATGACAGAAACTACAATTAAATTATATACCAGGAACCCAGAGCATTCCACGTTTGACAATGACCAAATGCAAAAGGAAAAAATAAAATAAAATAAATGGGGCAGATCACTTAAAATTAATTTTTAAGACTGTTTTAGGCAACAGCATGGTTTCAATGTCCCCCCCAAGTGGGATGCGAATTTTGCTTTTGAACACCTTTCCAAAGTTCTTTTTGTGATTGTGGTTTGGTTTTTTAAATATTATTTAATTTTCATTTATTTATTTATTTATTTGTGCCACATTAGGTTATCAAAATCCACTCTGGCAGGTTTTTTGAGAGGGAATGCTTCAGTGCATTTAAAAGGAAGTCTGAAGTTTTGAGTAACTCAAAGCAGTTTTAAGAGCAGATGCAAACTTTAATGGGGAGGAAGAGGAGGAAGATCAAAGGTTGCACTTTTTTGCTTTCAATCCAAAAAAGTGATGAGGCAATAAAACAAAAGGATGAATGCCATGCCATAATAGTCTCCAAAAGTCCATTTCCAAGCAAAAGGAAAAAAAAAAAATAATTATACCGTACATGACCAGCATGCAGGGTTTTTTATTAATATAATGTCTCTTTTTCATAGTCTTTCGAAACAGTTATAGTTCATTGTTGCTAAGACAAAGTAGCAAGCGTAATGCATGAGATGAGTATGGGATTCTAATGGCAGACTAAAGTCTCAACGTTTGGCAGATTAAGGCCAAAACTCACATGAACACACCGAAGGTTGATGCAGGCTTGATTTTGGCAGGTTGATCTAGGCATATCTCTAGTTTCGCACAACAACGCTAAAAACTGATGGAACTCAGCAAGCCGGAGTCTAAAAATTTCACATTGTTTTTTGTAATTTTTTTTGTTTTGTTGTTTTTTTATTGTTTTTTTAAAAATTTTTATCTTTCTTTTTGCAAAGCTCAAATCTCATATGAAGAACTCAGGATGGCAAAAAAAAAAAAATCTGACTTTTTTGGACACAGCAAGCTCAAAAGAAAAAAAACAACTCATGAACTTAAAAATATATATATATATAATGTGGATGGCAGGTTTCAAAGAAGAGCAAGCTTCATATGAAGAACTGAGTTGGTGGCGAGTTGGATCTTTGAAATTTTTTTAAAAAACACACAACAGCAAGCCCCCACAAAAATAAAAAATAATAATAATAATAATAATAAACAGAAAAGAAACTCATGTAGAACTTTAGGTTGGCCAACACAGGAGCCGGCCCACCTTAAAAAGAAAAAAAAAAAAAAAGAAAGAAAAAACCAACAACCAAAAACCAACCCAAAAAACAACTTTGTTTTAAAATTGTTTCGAGTTAAAAAAAAAAAAAGAAAAAAGCGAAAATAAGGGGAAAAAAAAGGAAAAATGAGGAAAAAAAAGTACTAGAAGGTGGCAAGCTGGGTTGTCGCTCTAGCAAAGCCCCCAACAACAACTCACACGGAGAACTTTTAGTTAAGGTGGCAAGGCTGTGGGAACTCACATGAAAAACTCTGGAGAGGAAGGGTTGTCGCTGCTGGATCCGTTTTCTCTGAAGCCATTGCTGACCAGCTTCTCGTATTTTTCCTTGTAGGCGTCCCTCTCCCGGACCAGCCTGGAGATCTCCTGCTTTAGGTGCTCCACTTGCTGCAGCAGCTGGTTCTTCTCCGACTCCAGGACGTGCCGCTGCTGGACCCTCTTGAAGCGGCAGGACTGGGCATAGCCCCTGTTNGCCGCCGAGCCCATCTCCTCGGCCGGCACCGAGCCGCCGGCGCCGGCGGCCGCGGCCAGCTGCTGCCCTCTAGCATAGCCATCGAAGGCGCCGGGCAGCGGGTGGTGGCTGCTGTTGATCAGCGCCTCCACCGCGTCCTCGGGGCTGAAGCCCAGCGCCTCCGGGTTGAGCTGCTGCGGGTAGCCCGTCATCCAGTAGTAGTCTTCCAGGTGGGTCTTCTGGTCGGTGCCGGAGCCGGGGCTGGGCGCCGAGAAGCTGGGGGACGGGGGCACCGAGCTGCAGGGCGTGCTCATCGGGGTGGAAGAGAGCGATCCCCCGGCGATCAAGCGGCCGCACTGGCTGATAATGCGATCGGTCTCCACCGGCTCCTTTTTCACTTCAAACTTCATCAGATCGAAGTCATTAACATATTCCATGGCCAGGGGACTGGTGGGCAGGTCGGAGCTGCTCATTGCCAGTTCTGATGCCATCCTTTTGCTGCTGACAGTCCTCCAGAAAGGGTGCGCTCCGGGAGCGAGGGGACTGCTCTGAGTTGCCACCGGGTGAGCCAGCTTGATTTTTGGCGAGCTCCGCTCCGCTCTCTCCTCCTGCCTCTGCCTCCTCTCGCCACGGCCCCTCTCGCAGCGGCCGCTCCAATTCGCCCCGGCTGCTTCGCTCCCGCTCCGCGTTATCCTTTGCAGAGTCTCGGCTGCCGCTGATGCATCAGAGCGAGGGGCTCTCGCTATTCGCCTTTTGCATAAAGGCTTTTTTCTTTTTTTTTTTNAGGAAAAATGAGGAAAAAAAAGTACTAGAAGGTGGCAAGCTGGGTTGTCGCTCTAGCAAAGCCCCCAACAACAACTCACACGGAGAACTTTTAGTTAAGGTGGCAAGGCTGTGGGAACTCACATGAAAAACTCTGGAGAGGAAGGGTTGTCGCTGCTGGATCCGTTTTCTCTGAAGCCATTGCTGACCAGCTTCTCGTATTTTTCCTTGTAGGCGTCCCTCTCCCGGACCAGCCTGGAGATCTCCTGCTTTAGGTGCTCCACTTGCTGCAGCAGCTGGTTCTTCTCCGACTCCAGGACGTGCCGCTGCTGGACCCTCTTGAAGCGGCAGGACTGGGCATAGCCCCTGTTTTTGAGGGTCCTCCTCTTCTGCTTCAGCCGGATCACCTCTTCCTTGCTGACGCCCCGCAGCTGCCGGTTCAGCTCCCGGACCGACATGGTCACCAGCTGCTCGTCCGAGAAGCGGTCGTCGAAGTGGAGGCCGCCGCCGCCGCCGCCGCCGCCGCCGTGGTGCGGGTGGTGCAGCCCCCCGGCGCCGCCGCCGCC